>JACXGK010010381.1:0-18052 GCA_016801125.1 Novumbra hubbsi | reverse complement strand
CTGGTACAGCTAGATAAGGGCCTCCCAGTCTGGTAAGGAAGAACATGTGCTTCACATACTGGTACAGCTAGATAAGGGCCTCCCAGTCTGGTAAGGAAGAACATGTGCTTCACATACTGGTACAGCTAGATAAGGGCCTCCCAGTCTGGTAAGGAAGAACATGTGCTTCACATACTGGTACAGCTAGATAAGGGCCTCCTAGTCTGGTAAAGATACATTGTTTTCCTGTGAGCAGGAATATATAAAAGGTACATATCTGCCTCCCATGTGGATAAAGATTTAGAGGTGCATTGCAGATGTTTCTTCCTTGGCCGCTGTGTGTATAGCAGCTTCACAGGAAGGTTCATAAAATTGTCGCAAGATGATTGATAAAACTCAGCTTATAGGCTTTTCATGGTCTAGAACAGCCTAGGAGGTTGAATGGGATGTTTTGTTGTGCAGGCAGTTTAGTGGTAACAGACAAGATTTCCTGACAGGCATCTATGAATGCTGGTTTTAAGACTATTAATTACAGCTACCTAAAGACAGGGCAGTGTTTCTTTAAATCATACTCAAAGATTGCTCCAGTGCAGAAGGGCTGTTTAGTTTCTGAGCAGAAAACTTGATGAACGGTACCGATAATTCACTCTTCTTTCTGGGAGGGTCTAATGCTGAGATTACAAGTGCAAAGAGGAATTACGACAGAAGAATCTGTTGTCGCTGATCCCAGCTCTTTTATTGCATCAAATGATCTAAATGTCCAGAAGAAGCTACCAGCCTCATTGAGGACAGACTTGTTTTTTGAACCAACTTAAAGGATCGCCTCATACATAACCAGCCAGACGGTGCCAGACAACCACTGTAATTAGTTCAGCCTGGTACTTTGACCAATTGAAAAATAATAGACCCAGAATGCTCTACACCATGCAAACTTTGTAGGGAGTAATGTGATAGGTCCCTGCTTTTAATTGAAAAGTGAGCAAGGTTATCATGTGCCTGCGGCCATTTTTATTGTTAGACATGGAGAATATGTTTATATAAAAAATAAGCAACAATAACTTTTTTCCAAACCAGTTGATCAGAATATCATGACTCACTGGGACCAGCAGGAGATCAATATGCTGCGTGACTTCTTTTCAAATTGCTAATATACAGCTCTGCCGGTTGAAGTGCAACTGTACCTCCGGCTTTAAATTGTTCACAACATTTGTTCACATCCTTCATATTATTCATTATACATGTGCCTCAATGTCTCAGTTTCAAAAATAAAATCTCTATAAATACACAATGTATGCATACGTATATAAATGTGGTGGACAGAAGGGCCTTTGGAAGAACGACACAATGTCCCTGTGAAATGAAGTCATGGGAGCAATGATCGCTTTGAAACGATGCCAAACATTAAGTGCCCAATAAAGTGTGTCTCAGATCCACTGTATTTTTACATTGAGATATAATTGATAAGAAATATAATCGGATTTTGTCACTTGGATGTTTAATATTTGCTTATCAGTTGAAAGAAACCTATCAAAGTAATTGTTTTTAAGCTCTACCTGTGTGTTTTATTATAGCCAGAATAATTCAACCATCGATCAAACGAGGCAAATAACCACTGGCCAGCTACGCGGCAGAACTGTGATCCCACAGCTACATCAGTACCCTTCCTTCTGGCATAGATTGGGTCATGCAACTTACTGGTACGTTCTTATCTCAGGTGATCAGGAGTGACCTTAATGGGCATTTGTCATTTGGTTATTAGCCAGTCTGGAAGGCCCTACTTGGCCCCATGTCTTCAGGTGTTCTGCTGTACAAACAGTCTGCTAACAGTCACAACAACACGGGCCGGGAAACAGACATCTTGGTGAAACTCCAACCGGCAAACCTGTCTTCAGTGAAGCCGTTCCTGCCAAAATATATGTTCCAATTTCATCTCAAGTAGAATTAAATGCCTCAGAACGGGTTTGTACGAAGCTTCATCATAAAGCATGACGATGACACCAATCCTACTGCAATAGCAACGAGGGAGTTTTTGAGTGAAGTCAATCTTCAGATGTGATCGGGGTAAACATGCTTTTAATTTGCAGAATTGGCTTGAGGGAAAGATAACTGAAAACAAGCAACAACTGAGGATGGTTGCAGCGCTGACCTGGCTAACACAGAGTCCATCTATGCATGTTGGAAGAGGTTGACCAGACATTGCGCACGTCAAGTTTAACTTTTTATAATTATTTATGAATCACTGAATAAATACTTATTAAAGGCGCTGGAATCAGGCCTACTGCTTTGCCATCTAGTATGGAGTGGACACTTAACATAAACAATCCTTGTCTGTGATGCTACACAACCAAAAGTAATTGTTAAGGTATTTTCATCATTATTGACCCGTGTCGTTCCACGGGTTAGGGAAGCAGGATTTTTCCTGAGATTTGTATAAACACTGCCATTTGTTGTGATTTCACATAGCACTCTGGTATCTGTTGTTGTTTCACAAAGATGTTATATACAAACCCTTGAAGTGACCTACAGTGATACCTAAAGTGATACGCGTGGAGTCACAGGTAGTCTGCAAGTATTATCTCCATGTCAGGTGTAGTAAAACAGCTGTAAGGGATATGTAGGGTATCCCTTACTGGGACACCATACATCATCTTTCTGGGAGGGAGATGGGGAGTGAAAAGAGCAAGAGATGGAGTTGTATTTTCTATAATCACAATTTCGAGTTTGTTGTAGAAATCCAAGGATTTTTGTAACAGAATGAGCAGAATGTGACAACACCAGGGTTAACATTACTGATATGGTTAATTAGGTAGGTAGAGATAATTAAATGAAGGGTTTGGAAGAGAGAAGCCTGTTCCGGGTCTCAGAAGAGAGAAGACTGTTCCGGGTTTGAAAGAGAGGACTGTTCCGGGTTTGGAAGAGAGAAGACTGTTCCAGGTTTGGAAGAGAGAAGCCTGTTCCGTGTTTGGAAGAGAGAAGCCTGTTCCGGGTTTGGAAGAGAGAAGCCTTTTCCGGGTTTGGAAGAGAGAAGCCTGCTCTGGGTTTAGACAAGAGCGGCTGTAATTGGAGATTTCCTCTAGACATAATTATTACCCCAGGCTAAATAAAGGAACTCTCCAAAGCTTCAGGGGACAGACATGTAATTAATAGAAAAGCACAAAAATATCAATATGCACACCATTACACATCCCTTATCTGTTCTCAAATAGTTTGGACACAAAACCTGCCAATAATTATATTTCCCTGAATGGTCTTTTGAAGGTTGAACAAATTTCTTTCAATATGGCTTTTTTGCGTGGTCACTGATTGATTAATTAATGCTATACTAATCTAAAAAGAAATAAAGTAATGGAAACATTTTCAAATGTATGGCCAAACTGAATCTGTTGCTAGGATTTATGGTAGCCATTATTGAAATGGCAGTTCAATCTAGCTGTTGAGGTGGTCTTACAGCTTAGTCTCTCTAACCCTGTCAGTCGAATGCATGCAGCAGGTGAGTAAAAATACAAATGAAATATCCCCCCCCCCGGGCTGGATTCAAATAGAAATCTTACATCCTTTTGCTAGCCAGCATAAAGTCCCTTGCAGTTTCAAGCCACTTTACTAGAATAAACAAATTGCCTTTATAAGGCCTTATACATTATGTAATGTTGTAAAAGACGAAATCGTTATTACTGTGTTTTTGTCACTAGCAAACACAGCCATGAGTGGCACTGGTAAGAACCTTCCCTCAAAAGGCAACTTATGAACTATGCAAATGAGGCTAAAACCATACAGCAGGGTACTGGAGGGCCAAAACATCCCATAGTTAACATCCCGTAGGTATTTTGAAATGTTTTACTAGCACATCTCTCCTCTTCACCCCTTTATGATGAAACAATAATCTGTGCCACCTCAAACAGTTCATTGTATGTTTAGTCATTCTTTTTTACTTCCTTGCCTGACACTACACAGCTCAAACGCCAGGTACAGTGAAATCTACATTTTGGTAGCTTTTCAAAGATCAGGATCCCTCTCCATTCCATTTTTATATATCGCAGTTTTATTGGAAAATTCTTTTTAGGTTCAAGCCTTGAGTGTTCTGCTAGATAGCGGCTGGGGAAGCCCATGGGGGATGTAAATTGGTGCTGGAGCAACTCTCTCAGGCACCTTGGGGAATGGCAAAGCTAACGGAGGTTGTCAGGTGATTGACGCTGCATCCGCACTGGTTGCATCAAACTAAACGTGTTTCAGCCGAAGTTCTCTAATTTTGTCGGAGGGCAATCTGCACTGAGGCAATTTATCTGCTGGAGTAAGTGAAACTCCTCGTAGGCCGGGGTCTGCTCCTTTATGCGAGGAGGATCAGGAGGAGCACCACCAGAGTCCTACAAAATGACCTCCAGCGGGCTACTGGTGTGCATGTTTCTGACCTATCTGTCAGGAACAGACTCCATGAGGGTGACATGAGGGCACGACAGGGCTGTGCAGCTTGATTGGCATTCGCCAGAGAACACCCCGATTGGCAGGTCCGCCATTGGCGCCCCCGTTCTCCTCACAGATAAGGTTCACACTTCACATAGACGTGAAGGAGTCTGGAAATGTAATGGTGTACGTTTTTCTGCCTGCAAACTCATCCAGGATGACCGGCTTGGGCGGTGGGTCAGTGATGGTCTGGGGAGGCATATTCTCCGGGGGTCCCTCAGACCCCGAGTTTGTATCCTGGCCTCAATCGATTGGCGATGTTGGTTTTCCATAGACCGTTGTTACGTCCTTCGGGTCTCCACGAATTACACAATATGGAGGAAAGATTTTGATCCTTTAATATATTTGGTTCATTCCGCACAGCGCAGGGCCTTTTCATACGGCCGGCTGCCGGACGTCCAGGAGAGATGGCTGCGCCAGGGCAAAGATCACAACACAGGCTGCAATGAGGCAGATGCACTGCAGGGACTTAGTCCGCTGCACCACTTGGGAGTATTTCTCCTTCAGCTTTTCAAAGATTATCTCTACATCTCGAGATACCATGTGAGCATTTGAAACACTACAGACACACACACGTACATACTACAGACACACCCACATAACACACACGGTTATAACTGTAGGTCCAAGCTGGTCCTATTTACATACTTAATCTTCTTAAGCTCTTTGGGACAAGTACTATAAAACTGATTTAGGCATTCAAATCCTGGGTTTGAAACTAAACACTGAAAGCTCTGGGAAGGATCATTTGGGTCACTCGAAAAAAAATGCTGTAACGGATGCCTGCAATCTGTAGTGCATTCATTCCGCCAGGCAAGATGTTCCAGTTGTAAATACTTATTTAAATCATTTGTCCGACACAATGAAACGGGGAAGGACCTCAGCTAACGGAATGCATTCAACTAAAACTTGGTTTGCAAATAAAATGTTTTGTTTGGCAAAAATAATTTAGTTAACCAACCAGGGTATTTAGAAGCAATACATTAACTTATGTCCTATTCATGCAAGTTCTGATCTGTTGTTGATTTTGATTGTATTTTTGATAACATTTGGTGTGGTGAGTTTTGCGCTGCCTAACGACAAACGTACTAATGCCTAAACAAACATTTTTATGTACATTTATTGTTATAGATTGCTACGTGAATGAGCTATTCATTTAAAACACTGGCTTCCATCTCCCCTAATACGCATATTATGCACTCTCAAATGCACTACACACAAAATGTTTCCTGAAATACGTTGGAACACATTTTAGACATTCATCTGTCCCAGGTCCAGAACAGAGGTGGGTAAATGCAAACTATTAAACAGAACACTCTGGCACATACTCTTAGTCAAGCTTACATACAAAACTAGATTTTTGTTTGTAAGAACTGATAAAAGAATACCATGACAGACACAGAAAGAGACACAGAAATGTTTATACACACTAACATATTTTGTTGTGTTTTCTTTTATGTACTTGTATGTGATAGTGGTGCAATTCCACTAAAAGAGGGATTTGTTGATTCCATAGAGGACAAATGCATTTGCTGTAGGTTGAAGGGTTGAAGGAACACAAACCTAAAGTTAATGTGGCCATTCCAGCCTGGAAATTACAGAAATTCCATGTTACGTATTACTCAAAACTCTAATTTAGACCAACCGTCTTTCAACTATTGAGTAATATGGAAGCAACACGCCCAAACCTACAAGTTCTCTGCTTAACATTCATTTATTTTTGTAGCTCTATGAAGGTTTAGCTTAGAGAATTGTTTATTCAACACCTGTATTCTCAGTGAATGGTTATATTTCCCTCCGGAGAGGAAGTAGTATTTGAAGTTGTAATTGCCCATCATCCTATCCAATATCCGGGTCTGACCGCTAGATAGTGCTGTTCCTATTGTTACATAACCAAACAATCTAGTCTCTTTTCTCAGAAAAGTATTGAATAAAAATGTCCTATTATTGTAGAGTTGAAACTCCCTTTGTGACTTTGGGCCAGGATTTTGCAGGTAGTGTCAAAAAAGCATTCTTACATTGTACGGCCTGTAAATACCTCGATGCCAGCCTTAATACAGCTTTATATAGCGAGCCATAGTTACCCAACACTACGAAGGACTGATTCATTTTCGTGAGTCTAAAACAGTGATCGGCACGGAACACAACTCATTCTTTATTTAACAATAACTTTATTCAGCTCTCACCCCACAAAGTCCGGAGTCTGCTAGTTTTATGTTCTACCTCAGCATTAATTGCCTCCACCTGGAGTCCCATGACAAAATGCAGTGGAAATCCATACCTTTGCTCTACTGCAATGATACCCCTGTATCCCAAAGAATACATGACATATCCTCTTTGTTGGTCTAAGAAAAGTATCTTGATGGAGCACCTGGATGTTGAGCCTTTGCGTCCATGCTGTGATCATCTCAGTATCAGCTGTTCCACTCCAGTTCTTGTCAGCAGAGCATCAAAACTAGAGAATCATATGTTTCCCGGTTCACAGTCAAACTTTATAGCATAATATGTTTCACAGGAAATTCGTTTTTCACCAATAAGGCTTTTGGAGAGTGCAATGACACAAATTGACAGGAACTGCAGTTTTCTGGCAGACTCCTTAAATAATAATACATTTCTGAAAATCTCTTGATAACATTGTTCCACAAACTTTTTTGGAAAGGAATAAGCTGGACACTCAATGCATTTCTCAATCAGTAGAAATGCTAAAACCACATGGCTTGCAGCCCCAGGCTGAAAAGCCTCATTCTGGAAATTATTTCGTCCATGTTTCAGCAATGGCAACCCTTAGGTAAAAAAACGGAGGTGGTTAAGCAGAGATTTCACCATCTGGCGTTGACGAGTCACCCATTTATCAACTTCAGTGGCTCATTTCTCAGGATGAGGGAAGACAGCAGTAACCGAATTTACTCAAAATGTATTACATAGGTTGCAGACATGCCGTTCTAACTAATTAAATCATTCAGGAAACAAGGGAGTTGACAAGGAAGTTCGGTCCAAATCAGATGCTGTGTGCTGCAGTTATTGAACATTACTGAGCCAGCTTGGAGGTTTCCCATTGGACAGGTGACGGAACAAAAAATAATAGCTTAAAGTGAAGGACAGACAATTAAGGGCTGTCAGTTCAGCCTTGTTTAATTATTTTGTAAGTGATTACAACCAAATGAAAAATAATCAGGCATGTATGTTTCGGAGGGAAAGGTCAATTTGACCCTCTCAGTAATATGTCATGATGAATTTGAGAAATTGAATTCAATTATAAAACTCAATTATGTTCCCTAGGTAAGATGGCTGGTAGTTATGATGTATAGATGTCTGTGTCTTTACACAACATAGGTCTACTCTACTACCAACATTCTCCTGATATATGGGGTACATCACTGTTTGTGTTTACATTTCTAATAACCACAATAACCACAATAAACAACTATGATTTTTTTGGACGACTAGCACAAACAAGATGCGTGTCTTATTCAACCTTTACGTCAAAAAGGTGTCATTTGAGATTGAACTCTTTTAGAAGTTTTTGAAGGGATGTTTATCTCAGTCAACAGATGTTGATGGTTATTGCAAAAAACCACAGTAGCCAGATATGTTTATAGGTTTGAGGAGAGGTTATCTTACATGGTGTCAGCTTCATATTTAGAGAAGAGACGTTGATAATCATTAAAAAAAAGCATGAAATGCCAACCATGGTAAAAGGGCAAGCGAGTCTTCATGATTGGTTATGACAGTGGTAGTGACTGTGGGTTTGCTTGGATACTTTTTGAATGCATTTCTTTTCAGAAAGTATCATACATTTGTATACATGCATACACACACAAACACACACAATATTTCATGCCATGGCAACCTGGAACTAAAGAGAAGGGCGAGGAACCCAGAGACCATGAACCTTCAATATGCAACACACACCAACAGTTCCTTATTGGTTCTGGCTGTGGTTTGTGTGTCTGATTAATGTGTAGTTGAAATCCAGGAAATACTTGGTTTTTAAATATTCTAATTTACATTTTGGCCAAATAATCATCAACCAAAGAACTCTGGATGTGCATGAACGACAATAGTCCTTCAGTCAGAATGTAATGCTACACATAAACCTTTGTTATTTGCATGTGAAAAGGTCGTCACATTTATTTTCATGTCTCTTTGACAGTCCAATGCGTTTCTCTACTTTTTGGGAACTTACATGCTTACATCCAGTCAGGGAGCTTCCTCTCCAGATGTCTGAATCCTGGGCATGCTCATTAGTTCATTGTATTACAGCTCTGTTTATCTTTAAACACTTTACATCCGCAAAGTAGAAGAGAGGAAGTTCAAATGGGGTTCAAGGAGATAATTCCCATGAAGGTTATTATAATAAACTAAAACCCAAATTAAATCTTGGATATTTTATATAGTGTATATAGAGTATAAGATATAATAGTTTTATTTTAGTTTTCTGTAATAACCTGGATTCCCATGCTGCTCCGCAGCAGGATCCAAGCCCAGGTTCTTTATTTTTACTTTTATTCTGTGGGACCTTAGGGAAAACTCAGAGAAATAGTCATGGTCTCATGAAAACTTTACACACTAAAGAGGAATGCCATTGTAAAATCTTCTGTAGCCTTCAGAGTAACATTCTTGATTAAATTATTCTTACCACCAATGTCATCTGTACATGCTTACTAGGGTTCTGAGTATCTAATTTATGTAATCACACATATAACATGCTAGTACAAACTTAAACACAAATTTCAGTCTTCTAATTCAATTTTCTCCACACAATCCAAATTTGATTTACTCCTCTCACAAGAACATTTCCCTTCACTCTGATTCAATGGATTCCTATTCTTATTGAAGTAAATCAAACAGTTCAATGTCTTGAATTCTCTACATTTCACTCTAGGGATTAAAATACCATTCCTGTCTTCGTGTATGAAGACAACCTCTGTTTCTTTCGGTGGGTCATTTACATCAGGATACATGGGTAAAGTGTCTGGAGGACGTGCTGGAAGGCGGGCCCTCTGGTCATAAATCCACCGCATGATATGCAGTTGGTACACTAAATACCTGCTGATGAGATGCATAACCAGGACTGATGGGGTGTACAACCTACACATGCTCTTCTTCCTCGGGTGTAGAAGCGTACGCACAGCCCGGGCTTTCTCATCACTTTGCACTTGCCTATTCCCCTCTCTCCTTCCCTGCTCCCTCTAGCCAGCTCCCTGTCTCTCACATGTAGTTATTTGCCAGCCACCTCCCAGGTACCTCAGTATACTATTTCACGCCTGTCATGTATCCCGCATTACCCAGTATATGCCCATATATACTGTGCATGCTCTGCCTGTCATTGAGCCTTATGCCGTGCCTCAGGTCTCCTACATTAATGCAAATGAACGCATTTGAGGGGGAAACAAATATTTTATTACCAATTTGCAAGACTGTCATATGTGAATGAGCTGTATACTGCCACAACTACATATTGTATTTCTTGTAAACATGTTTGTTTGCATGCTTTTTAAATGATCAGTCCCCTATTGGGATACTATAGTTCTGGTTCAGATTCAGATATGGCGTTCAGTCGCCTCCCTAGGCTGGAGCTTAATCATGTTTCAGGTGCCCTTTCCATCAACCCTGTTACTAGAAATCCCCCTGTATTGTTATCACACTATTCCACGACTCACATGACTTTCGGGAAGATATATCAACTGCCTCTTTAGAACCGTAGAGAGGATGTGTCTTCTTCTATTAGTTATTTATTTTCCTGTTTTCTGATTTTGAAAAAGCGGGCACATGCTTGTTAACACGTCAACCCTGTCACCCTGAATTCACCTAGTGAATCATTAAAACGTTACGTTTCAAGACAGATATTTTAAACCACTAAAAACATTGCGCTGACCATGTGGTCTAATCACCTTCATCGCATGGCTAGTAATGATTAGTTGAGTCCTGTAACCATAAACCCATAACACAGTTGACATAAACAAACATATATGTAACTACATTACATGGTAGCTAATGTGCATTTAAGGTTACAACATCATGTATGTGCTGTAAGTAATAAGTAATAATGGTGGATACAATTAGGATCTTGACCCCAGCATTATGTATACCCTGGTCAAATGCCTGTGCAACACTGGGACACAACTGAGTTTTTGTTCAACTCCAGAAGACATCATTTGATAGCAGATTCATCTCTGCTCCTCGTGCCAGTAACTGAGCGTCACATGGAAATTAGAAAAGAGAAATAAAATAAAGACTGGTCTAGTGTGGGTAAATCCAACAACACAAAGATTTCTAATGTCCCAGCACATTTTCAACACAGCTAAGGATGTCCTCTTTCCAACAAAACACGCAATTAAAAATGAATTCTTCTCATAAGTGAAAGGGCACACGTTCTGCAGATTGACCCACCCGCACAGGAACCGGACAGAACCAGACAAGAACCATGTATTTTAAATGTTCTGAGATGTTGTCCCCCAACCTGTGATTGCGGGAAAAATTTTAATAGATTCGGACGAACCAACAGCTGAGCCCCCAACCTCAAGGGGCGAGGTGGGGAGAGGTGTCTAAAAATGAACTGCATCCTTCATGGTTTTGTCTGTGTTCAGGGTCAGTTAGAATGCAGCAGCACAGCAGCCTGTTACTCAGATTCTGTGCTTCTCGTGCAAAAAAAGCCAATTTCAGTATTTTGACTTCAAGAAAGAAAACAAACGGCGGGTATGTGATAAATATTCAGTGGCAATTTTCACTTAAACAAACATTGGATGCATTTGTTTTTGCGAGGGCGAGATCAAACTGATAAACAACAATGACATTTTTTTTCACAGCCAATTATGTGGATATTTACCTGGGGTGGCAATAATTCTGCAGGTAAACATTAAGACATTTGAATAATCGTAGTGTGAAGCAGTGCTTTGCTTGCTTATAACAAACGGGGACCTTTGAAACATTTCTCAAAAAGTAACCGCTGCATATCCAATTACAAATTATAATAAAAGAGGTAGATCACTTCTGACCCAAGTTACTGTTAGTAAATCGTGCAGCCAGATGCCAGGAAGAAAGTGATGGTGCCTTTCCTGTTTGTTAATTATAAGAAATACCTCCTCAGGCCAGGATGAAAGAAACGTACAATTTGCTGAACCACAGGATTGGAATTGTCATCGTTAGGTTGTGTGAGTTCAGCCCTGTTTGTGGATTCAACACGTGTTGTTTCATTCTCAACAGAAAGCAAACCACACTGATGGCGTACGGTGGAAAGGGACATCTGAGATTCAATTTTCAGAGTAAATTGAAAGCCAACACACAGTTCAGCCGGGAGAAATAGTTTCAGACGTTTGAAAGAGTCGTTGATGGAGATCAGGCAAAGGCGTCAGACTTGCAGATTGACGAGTGTCCTGACTGCTGAGTTGAAGGTTCAGAAACCAAAAAAAGACTGCACTAATTCACTTTGTTTTTTTTCTTCTACCTGAACATGTTTTAGCACAGGAAAATGCACAGGCATCTTAACAACAAGCTACATTCTTTGTCATTCAACTTAATAGACATAATGGTAGAATATATAGCCTTTCCCCTTAAAAGAATAGGCATTTTAAATGGGTTTGTTAATATCTCTATTGACTCCAACAGCTGAATGTTTTCTAAATGCATTCATTAATTATTCATTCATGGTAGCTATTACATTAAATCATGTACAAATAATTAATGAATATTGAAAAGTGTTACCTGTGAGAAATAATTGATTTGCGCAGACAGTCTAGAAAACCCTTTTCCCCAGTGTGTTATTTGTGACCAGAGCTTTATTGTTGTTAAATTATTATTAAGACCTAATTACAACCCACAGGCATGATGCAATCCTCCTTTCTCAACAAGGTTGTACTAGAAAACATAAAACATTAGACCTGTCATGCATTACATCAGTAAAACATCAGCAAAACAAATCATTATGGCTAATATCTCTAATGTTCCATTATAATTCCAGGGTGCATCCAAAATTGCCCTTTTTTAGGACACTTCCTTGGACCAGTAAAACTAGTGCTGTACATTTGGAACGAGGTAACATTTGTGATACACACCCATAGCTATAACTCTTGTTCCCAGAGAGATTCATGACACCAAGGCCTTTTATACAGAATGAACAAACCAGACCCTCTGATAATTCTGTAAATCAAATAAACCGTCTAAAAGACACACTTTCAATTTTCCCCTCTGTCAAGGTTTGTATTATTAAATCTCTTTTTTTATTAATAATTCTTTTCATTTAAAATGTATTTTACAGAACAGGAAGAATGATTTACCAGGCTAAACATAACTTAACAGGCTAACCCCTCTCCCTCCAAAGGACAGAATCACAATCAGAAGAATCTTAAGAAGCCTTTCTGTTTTGAGGTAAACGAGTCTGCAGTGACTGTTAAAGCTCACGATTAATATTAACACAGAATGCATAATAAAAATCTATTCAGACTACATACACCCATCTTTTGTTTGCCTGACAACCAAAACCAAATCTTCTGCTGCTCTATCTTCAGCTTAATAATGGGGTCTGAAATTACGGTAGTTGTCTGTGCTGATGAGAAAAAAATATTTTTTAATTAAACAACAAGAGAAGTGAATACAAGAAGGGACTATAGACAACCATACATTAGGTAGCAACCCGATAGAATACAGTCTCTTATTTCTCTGGTGTCCTACTGTATCTTGTGAAGGTGAACCCTTGGGCTATGACCCTGGACTACCTGGCCTGACGACTCCTGGCGGCCCTGGTCTTAAGTTCACCTGGTTGTGTTGCTGATCTAGTTTCTGCCGGATGACTCCTGTTGTGCCGGATGACTCCTGTTGTGCCGGATGACTCCTGTTGAGCCGGATGACTCCTGTTGAGCCGGATGACTCCTGTTGAGCCGGATGACTCCTGTTGAGCCGGATGACTCCTGTTGTGCCGGATGACTCCTGTTGTGCCGAATGACTCCTGTTGTGCCAGATAGCCCATAGACTACCTGGTCATCTATGTCCAAATTCTGGCAATAGCCCACTGTTCCATTGTTACAACTTCGTCTGTTGTAACATCATCTGTTTCAGGATGGGTATTTGAATCGGCCAATATTAAAAGGGCTTTATGAAATGCATTTGCTTGAAAAAAATACAACTGAATAAGGTTGAATCAATGGCTTATGGTTTCACTACAGTACCTTGGTGTGACCTAACTACTGACATTATTGCCACACCACTGCTCTTCGTCCTGTGAAGCCAACAGATGTCCTGTTAAGGCTGCATGGTACCAGTACGTTAGGGACAGGACATGGCTATATTAATCCCTGAGGGTTAGTTTCACAACAGCTTTGTTTTACCCAAATCCTAGATTCAAAGGATAATGAATCGGCATAAAACAAAAAAAGCAGCCTCTTCATTATTCCAAACCATCTGCGTCTGCCAACACAAGGTACTCAACATCTTCTCTAAGTCTTCACCACGGAAACACGCAGGAGACATAGATAAGCAGTCATCATCCTACACCACACCAACTAACCCAAACCGTTCGGACCATAGCTTCTGCCTCCACCAGTCTGCTCCTCTGTCCTACTGGCTGTGTCCTCTGTCCTACTGGCTTGGGGCTGTGTCCTCTGTCCTACTGGCTTGGGGCTGTGTCCTCTGTCCTACTGGCTTGGGGCTGTGTCCTCTGTCCTACTGGCTTGGGGCTGTGTCCTCTGTCCTACTGGCTTGGGGCTGTGTCCTCTGTCCTACTGGCTGTGTCCTCTGTCCTACTGGCTTGGGGCTGTGTCCTCTGTCCTACTGGCTTGGGGCTGTGTCCTCTGTCCTACTGGCTTGGGGCTGTGTCCTCTGTCCTACTGGCTTGGGGCTGTGTCCTCTGCCGTCTTCTGTGATTGAGTAATTATATTTCGCAGATGGACATTCACCCCACACTGCAAATAAGAGGACCACTTAACATACATCAGAAGTGACTTGGTAAACTGGTGCCTGGTAAACTAGGTTAAAACCACCCAATGTATCAAGCTGACCAACGCAGCAGAATTTTATGCTAAGTAAAATGTCTCTAAGTACATACATCTTCTTTATAACCGAACCCATATCCCAGACATACTTGACTTGATCGATTTGCTTGTCAGATTATCTGGGAATACAATCAGTTGGAGTAACAGTAAGCTTATGCCTGTATGCATGGCAAGGCCCATATTGATGAAAACATCTGCCATTTTAAGGAAAACAACAGAAATGATCACATTCAGATTCAGTTTTTTGTCTACATTCTATATTTTCCATTATTTTTCGGGGAAAGAGAGTAGAATAAGCTCACCCGTTATGTTAGCGTTTTTGTATATGTATACCTGCCTGTGTGTTTAATAAAAAACAAAGACCCTTGCAAAAACCATGCTGGATTCCTCTGTGAATAAAACACTGTTAAAAACTGTCACAGGCTCTCTGTGTTTCCATTAACATAGACCCAAGGGAGAATCAAGCTTTGGCTGACAAATCTTTCATCTTTCTTGCTCCTAGTCCTGTTTATCACTGGACTCCACACACAAAGATGCAGTAGGAATTCAGAATAAATATTTGGTATGAGAGGAATGAAGGGAAAATAAGTTGGTTCAGGTCATTTTAATAAATAACATGGGAGACATGCACTAGTGTGACCAACCTAGCTTCCCATGTTATTGGAAGTCCACATGATGAATTTATTATAATGTAATCTTCTGCATGATGTTTTTTTTTACTCTGGTTGGTTAAAACACATCTCTGGAGTTACTAAGCCAGAGGACTACTTATGGATCTGAAAAGGATGACTCATTAAAGCCAGCTGGACAAAAACAAACAAGTAAAACAAATGAGTTGGCTGCGTACTGACAGTGTCCGTGGGTCTCGTCAATAGGTGGTTACCAACTGACTCTGTAACATCCAGGGTTTAGATTGGGTGGATGTCAGACAGGTTTTTCTTGTCATGTTGTGCATCTTGAGGTAGGTATTGCAGCGAGTACAGCTTGGTTGAGATGTCTGACATCCACCCCAGATTTGACTGCCCCAAACCCGCAGCACAGTTGTTGCGATGAGGCCTGGTCATAATTGCTCACAGGATTCGAGAAAATTCTCATGCTTTTGAGGAAAGTAACATTTGAAGATAAATAATAAAAAAAGCATATTGTTCCTCTACATTGTGGAGGCTGTTTCTTATAGAGTGGGGAGAACAAGTATTTGATACACTGCCGAATTTGCAGGTTTTTCTACTTAGAAAGCATGTAGAGGTCTGACATTTTTATCATAGGTACACTTCAACTGTGAGAGACGGAATCTAAAACAAAAATCCAGAAAATCACATTGTATGATTTTTAAGTAATTAATTTGCATTTTATGGCATGACATACGTATTTGATACATCAGAAAAGCAGAACTTAATGTTTGGTACAGAAACCTTTGTTTGCAATTAAAGGGATCATACGTGTCCTGTAGTTCTTGACCAGGTTTGCACACACTGCAGCAGGGATTTTGGCCCACTCCTCCATACAGACCTTCTCCAAATCCTTCAGGTTTCAGGGCTGTCGCTTGGCAATACAGACTTTCAGTTCCCTACCACTTAATAAAAAATATATATTATGTCCATCTTTCCTGTGGCTTTTCCCCTCATGTTTCTACTAGCTACAGTTTTCCTTCACAGCAAACAACTACAAAGGAGATATCTGTACCACCGCCTAATGCTCTTTGAAGTCTTTGCCCTTTTTGCCCTTAATGACACCCTAAGGCATCTGGATAAAAGAGGGCAGTAAATAGTTTGGAATTTGAGTATGATTCCATTGTATTCCCATGACAGTGTTTCTCTTGCAAAAGACAAGTGGAAAATACTGACTGCTGTCAATAATTTTACGTAATGTAATATACATCTTCATCCAAAGCGTATCAGAGAGAGGGGGGTCTATTAAACAGCTTTCTTTCAGACTAGACAAGACTATCTAAACTGTATAATGGAGCTTTCTTCAACTACAGGTCTATTATACATTTTCTATAATCCAGTCTAGTATGAGACATTGAAAAGTAGCCATGGCCCCATGTTTGACTCCACAAAGGGTCCCCAGGTCTGCGATTGTACGTAACGTGGTCTGTGCACACCGATGCGGTCTTTGATGTCAGTAGGATCACGACGGCCTTACCAAGCTGACTGACTCAATACGATTCCATCATCACCTGCTACAACGATCTCCCAGGGATTATAGACACATCGTCTGGCAAGAGAGAAAGAAGCAAGAGAGGAAATGATTGCTGTTGCATCACCGTTTACAAAAAACAAGGCCTGGAATACTCCAGGGAGGTTCATTATTCGGTGGTTCCTTCCTACCAGTCGCTCCAATCAGCCTGTAATGGAAGATCCCTGTGCTCTTCTATACAGGCTAATAGCTCAGACTGCATTTTACTAAGCAGCAGTGAGGTTCACGCCAACAGAGCACTTCCAGCCTCGGAGACGCAATCGTATTTCAAATCACTATTTGCCTCTATTTCTCTAACACGAATGGAGGCATTTTGTCTGAAATACCGCTAAGCCCGTCACACGTATTCCCACATCTTACTGGCTGTGTGTCAATGAGTAAACAACGCAAGGAGATTCGGCTCAGTGTAAATGCAACCTTAAGGCTGTGCTAGATGTCTTCAGCGCTGCTGCCAGTACACAGTCTAACTGTGTAACTGTGTACTGTGCATGTTTAATGAGTTTGAAGCAAACGAACTGCCCATACCCAGTCGCTTGTTGAAATTCCTTGAGGCCACGCAAACCTTCACAATGCATTTGGAGAAGATTATTGACGAATTGAGTCAGATTGAAACCATACCAGTTAACAGTGGCTCTAATGTAACTTTGATTCACATTGCAATGAAAATAAAACATCTTTGTATAACCGACAAAAAAAACCAGGCTGTAAATGTAAAAACAAAAGGTCTTCCATTGGACAACAATTTCCTACTTGTAACCCATTCAGTGTTGGAGAAAATATATACCTTCATGTCATTTAGTAGAAGCTCTTACCAAAAGCTGCTTAAAGTAATGACTGCACACATTATGATCTGCACTGGCCCCAGTGGGAATCAAACACACATCCCTGGAGTTGCGTAATGCTCTACCAAATGAGTTAAATTGGAAACATGTGTGAAATGCCTTAGGAGTACAAGTATATTACTCAGCTCTCAGGCTATGCTTATCTGTTGTCGCTGTACCCTCTATGTCTTTCAAATGGAGATTGGTTACGTAACTGCCCCATCTGTCAGTTTACAAGATATGTAACACTGTATACTGTCAGTTAATAAGCAGACATTTCTATAACCAGACTTACTAGCACTTACATCCCAAAAATGCCAGTGAGTAATATAGATAATACAAATTCTGTGCTATATTGTGTGTTCAGAACAATTCAAAATGATTGAACTTCCAACGATTGTGTCACGGTCTTGTAGTGTGGCGGAACCATACGCAGACATTTTGTGTAAAGAAAAGGTGATTTAATCCAAAACACGTAAAATACAAACTACACGAACTAACAACGTAAATGAAAGGGGCTAACAAACATGAAACGATGTACAAAGAAACATGTAGAGTATTCACATGAATTGGAAATAAAACAGAGACAAACCGTGAACTGTTGAGACA
>JACXGK010010380.1:0-18043 GCA_016801125.1 Novumbra hubbsi | reverse complement strand
ACCTATGAGAACCCTGCCTGACAATGACCTATGAGAACCCTGCCTGACAATGACCTATGAGAACCCTGCCTGACAATGACCTGTGACAACCCTGCCAAAACACGTCCGGTGAAATGCATTCAGAATTCTTTATTTTTGTTTATTAAAAACAAAAAGTTTCATAACTATAAACTTCTTTTGAAACTCAGGAGAAAAGAAAGGTTAAGTCGGCCATGACATTTACACCCTGAAATGTATTTTTTAACCAAAACTCGCCACAGTATCTAATCATTATATATTGCTGTCTTGAACAAAGGGCTTTGAGTGCCTGTAAACTACTCTCAAAATATAATGCAGTGCCATTGAAAGGTTTGAAGAAGACTACTAATTTAAGGGTACTTTTATTTTAGCTATTTTCCACATGTATGTTTGATAACTACAGTACATAACCCTACCTTGTCGTAACACAACTAATTGGCTCACTAACAAGCGAAGAGATTCCAGAATGCAAGCAACGTGCATAAATGTCATCAACGTTAAGGGTTCCTACATAATTCAATGTGTTATTGTCTCCACTATTATTCTACAATGTGAAATATAGGACATAAATACCCCGTCCAAACCTTTGACTGGTACTGCAATATTAAAATTGCTTTTGTTTTATTTCTTGTGTGTATAAATATATATTTAAGATGTTATACACTGTGTCAAAATATGCTAGAGATTGTCATATACTGCTTTGTTTTCTTATAGTAGAATTATTACCACTGCCTTATTCCGAGTAGAGAATAATACTGACCTCTGTAATATTGGGATTCCAAGCCATTTTCGGAATGTGAGACCAAACGTTTTTGGTAATGTTTCTTTTAACATGTTTAAAATAATCATCTGTTCCTTTATATAGTACCCCCTACACTACAGTGGAGTGGGGGGGGCTTATCTTAATTGATTTAATTGGATAACAGCAGATTATTGGCTTTGGCTCAGGATTCGTCTAGCAACCTTTTATTTTAGGTCAGACGCTCTAATTGTTGAGCTCGTTTTCCGGCTTCTTGTCTTCAAGAATATTTACTAGTCCGTCCTGTTACATTATAGTGGGCTGTTAACATCTACACACAGATGGTGGCGTTTCATGTAGCCTATTTGTGTAACATATATATGTCTTAATAAACCAAATATTACAGTGGTTTGATTATCATTTTGAAAGGAGCTAGTTTTGCATAATGTAATGATTACTGGCATTATCAATGCATGTTGGTTCTTTATCTTACACAAGTGTTTTCTTTTGATGTCACTAATAACATGTATTCTGCTTGCATAAACTATTCACAACTGATGTCACTAATAATGTGTATTCTGCTTGAATAAACTATTCACAACTGTACACTTCAGTGGGTTTTTACTAACATTTGCAAGTGCCGGATTCAATAGATGTGGCTGTGCTGATTAAATAATTATCTAGATTTATTTTTAAGCTAAATAATAAGAGAGCTCTGTGGTTAATGGCTCCTTTTGTGAATCAGTGTTGTATATCCCTCTGACATCTAGTTGATTGTTGACAACAGTAAAACTGAATTTATATTTTAATAATGCATTCATTTAAACTATTTTCTTTTTTTGCAACAAACATGCCAGCCCATGCCCTGTTCTTTTTGTGTAAAGCGACAACAGCGCCTGCTACTGGCTGATTTCAGAACTTGCAAGATGTGAGGATTGAAAATGCGGCTTGAGTCGGAGAACAGCAGTTTATTCAACACACACATAAATCAATGTGCATTCCGGCAGGTAGTGTTCTCCTGGCATATGTCACACCCAGGTTTGTCCATCTGACCCGGATAGTGATGTGTGATTTATCACTCCAGAGAACACGTTTCCCCTGCTCCATGAGCAGCATGATGTACCGAACTCCATCCAACAACTTGACTGTTGTTGTGAGGTTTTTGTACAGCTGCTCGGCAATGGAAAACGTTTTCGGGAAGCTCTGGATACGTAGTTCTTGTGCTGTAGTGGCTTTCAGAAGCAGTTTGGAACAAAACGTTTACGTGCTGCAGCACCCAGCGACCGCACTCGGTGAGTTTGCATGGTTTACTACTTCGTGGCTCGGCTGTTGTTGCTCCTAGACTTACACTGGGGCACGTCTAGTAGGGCAGACTTGTGGCATCCTATGACAGTGCCACGTTTAAAGTCACTGGTCTCTTCAGTTCCGCCCTTTGTGATCCAAAGCGCTGCTAGGGTTTGTCTATGGAGATTTCACGGCTAAGTACCTGTTAGCAATGGTTGTGTTTGAAACACCGAAATCATTAATAGGGCTGTCTGCATACTTTTAGTCATATAGTGTATATAGTGTATGGTCATATAGTGTATATAGTGTAGGGTCATATAGTGTATGTAGTGTAGGGTCATATAGTGTATATAGTGTAGGGTCATATAGTGTATGTAGTGTAGGGTCATATAGTGTATTTAGTGTAGGGTCATATAGTGTATATAGTGTAGGGTCATATAGTGTATGTAGTGTAGGGTCATATAGTGTATGTAGTGTAGGGTCATATAGTGTATGTAGTGTAGGGTCATATAGTGTATGTAGTGTAGGGTCATATAGTGTATTTAGTGTAGGGTCATATAGTGTATATAGTGTAGGGTCATATAGTGTATGTAGTGTAGGGTCATATAGTGTATATAGTGTAGGGTCATATAGTGTAGTTTGAGGCCTGACGCCTTTGGTTGTGGTCGGTCTTGCTGACCAAGGTCTTTCCTTGGCGTCTGGGAACAATCTGAGGCGATTTCGGCAGTCAAAAGCGCATTTATTACACTGGATTTTAGATGGCAATTCTGCAGCTTTCTAATCAATGAACAGAATACGATTAACATGAAATCAATATTGGTCGTATTGCAATTAATACCCAAATCATAATGAAGGTAATCCACAGAACACATGGGTCAGGGTGGGGTGGGGTTAATGATCGGCCAGTAGTTTGGGGAAAATACTTAAGGGTGCGTCTGCAGGTTGGGCACAGGACCTTCTACCAAAACCCCTGAAGTGAAGTCTGAACATTATCCACTCCCCAAAGGTCATCTGTAGCAGCTGTTTGAGGTCGTTGGGGTCACCGAAGACAAGAGCTTTGCCGGTGAGGTGGTTGCTACGGACAACGTCGGCATACTCTTGAGGGAGGCTCAACTGTTCCAGCTTTAGGGAATTTGGAAACATTTGGAGAATAAACTACAAATCGGTCCTGTTACACCGTTACACAGTTTAAGGGAGGCACCAATAAGCCTCATTCAAACTGCTGCAAAGTGCCGTAATGGCCGTGACATTATGTAGTATGAACAGAACAAACAGACCTCTTCACAGATGTCCTCCGTTGTCATGAGGATGACCGTGCTTAAGGGGAGGGGAGCCCGAGGCCCCACCCACTCCAGGTCTCTCAGGCTGGCCGTTCCCCTTATCTGGGACAGCTCCTTCCTGATGGAGTGATCCAGATTAACGGTGTGAAGCTTATAAAACTCAGAGTCACTCACCTTGAACTTGAAATCATTCTGGAAGAGAGGGAGAACATGTATGGCAAGAGTTAGACAATGTGTGTGGAAGGAACATGAAATAAACACACACACACACACACCTTGAGGAAACTCTCAAACTCTTCTGGATCTTCGTCTAACTCCAGCAGGTGCTCGATCTCGTCCCGCATCTTGTAAAGCTCCAGCCTGAAGCTGTTGAACACCTAATACATATGTCAGGTAGACTTGAATGTAACAACGACCTTTAACCAACTGGACAGCAATAATACAAGCAATAATATATCGATAACGTAGTATATTGTTTTTTGTTTTTTTTAACCGTGAAATACTGTGCGAAACCTTATAACACGCTTAAAACAAAAACGTTCAGAGTGGAGGTGAACACGTTGATGAAGTATGTCATATCACAGACCTGCCAGAGCATTTTGGACTCAATATCCTTGGCCAGTTCTTCACTCTCGTTGATGATGGCCCGCTGCTTCTCGTCCTCCACACACTGAAGGATCCAGCTGAGTCGGCAAGGCCAGTTATTGGCCAGAACCACCTGGGGGCGGGGCGAAGGTTTCCATCAGTCCAGTCCATGTTTTCATCACACTGTTTACTGGCACACTCAGCGGTCCAGTCCATGTTTTTACCACACTGTTTACTGGCACACTCAGCGGTCCAGTCCATGTTTTACTCGTGCCCTGGTTGCGGTGAACAACCACGGTGAACACTGTGAATTTGGAATCCTCCGGGCTGGACCCAGCAAAGTAGACAGGCCCACTGCACTACGTCCTCAGCCCATGAATGACGTCCCACATCGGCACATGCATGTGCCCTTGCCCAAAGCGAGGGAAAGTAGCTATCAGGTTTAGTTAGCCGGTTCACGCTCCTCGCTAGGAGACTGACCAATGAGGTTCAAGTCTACAAAAAGAATTATGGACACAAAGAGACTACAGTTTGCATTGAATTGTGGGTGATATCCAACCTGCAAGTGAGCGAAGTTATTAATTCGTCCCCATATGTTCAATCAAAGGCAGAGAGGGCAGCTTATGTATATTGGTCCGGCACTTAAGACAGCAATCGAAACTTTATCCGGTTTTAATTGGTATTCCCCCGGGGAGAAAGGGGCGAGGGTGATTGGTTAGGGGCTGTCTGCTTTGCGTTTGGAATCCAGCCCAGCGCTCACAGGGAAATTCACACCAGTCGCCTGACCTCCATTCAAATGTTCACGCTGTTTCTCAATTGCATCCGTTCCCTATAGTGCTTTTGTCAAAAGTGGCGCGCCACCCAATTAGGGAATGGCGTGTCATTTTGAGTGCTGACTCTGTGTGACTAATGAAGAGGCCCTTCACATTACCCAGGAGGCACTGTTCTCTGGCTCGCGGGGCTCACTCCGACGAGCCTTCATGAGCAACACCGTGACCCGAATGGAGTTGACAACCCGCCTCATGGACATGGCGTTGTTCGATATGTAGTTACGGAGATTCCCTCTGCAGCAGCTCTCCAACGCCGTCTCGACTTCGCACTCAACTTCCGTCTCTTTCTCGGCGAGACCGTCGCGCAGCTCCTCGATGCAATTCATCTCTATCAAGGGGAGTCTGCACTCCACATCCAAGATGGACGTCTTCTGGTGGCCCCGGACACGCCCCTGGACACGCCCCTGGACACGCCCGGTGCTCTCGGACTGGGTCTGGATGATGCTCTCAAACACCTCGACACGGAGAGGGAGAGTTGAAAAGAGAGATCAAAGGAGGGAAATAATTGTAATACATTTCACAAAATGTAGAAGGGCAACAGAGCGCTAATGGAAACCAAGGCTGGATAATTTGATTCAGCTGGCACGTGTTGTGGCACACCTGGCATTTGGAGTCTGGGCAGAGTGGCGGTATGGTGAAAGCCAGGGTCACGATGCGGTTCAAGAAACCATAGCCTCTGTCACTCTTACTGAAGCAGCCGTCTGCATTGTCCACCTGTTGGATGAGGAGTACAACGACCTCAACCAACGTGGCACGAGGCTCAAAAACAACAACCTCAACCAAGGTGGCGTGACACCTTTGGTTCTCGACAGGTAAACTTTCCGTTTCCACTAAAAACCCTGATAATAAAAGAGCAATATAGAGTAATAATAAATCAGTGACTAATAAAATAATGACCTGTTGAACTAAAACTTCAGGGTTGACTGCCAGCAGGGAGATGAATGGTGACTCCTCATCTGACAGTAGTATGCTGATGGCATCCAGGACACCAACAATCTTCCTTGGAGAGCAGCGGTCCAGGTTGGTGATCTCCAGAACCACACGGATGTTCCTCCGCTCAAACACCTCCATGAACTGGATGAACCTAGACAGCAGACACATCTCCTTCCTCACCTTGTGGGGGGATACATTGGCTGAGTAAAAATGGTTGATGTTCCCTGAGTAGCTCATCTGGTAGATCACAGCTCCTAAATGGCCACGGTTTGGGTTCCATTTCAAGGGCGCTCACTCAACAACATTACAAGTCAGTCAATCAACAACGTTTCCTGCTTTAATGTTAAACTTTAATGTAAAATGTCAAAGCGTTTGAAGGAAAATTCTCTCCAACCGTACCTCGTTCATGAAACCCAACTGTTCGCTGATTCTTTGGTTGTCCAGTCTGGTACGGATGTTCTGGTCCTGATTAAAGACCAGGTTCTTGCACATCTGGAAGATTAACCGTAAAGCTCCAGCCGCAGGTACCCCGACGACGGTGATGGCCAGCCCCTCCAACACCCCAGAACCTCCCTGGACCACATCCACTCCTCCTCCCTCTATGGTTGCGTTTGTGGATCCGTTCACACCTGGCACTCCTAGAACCTCCGCGAACCCAAACTTTACCTAGGCTCAGTAAAACAGGACAACGTAAAAGTAATATTCACAAACAAGTGGTTTTTTTTTCCTTTCTTCGAAAATACTTATACAAAATCTTGAGATGTAAGAACTGTGTTTCCTTCCAAAACTGTTTCCTATTGTGATGATGCCCATTGGCTCCCTTGACCCTGATGATGAAAGCAATGCTGGCAGCAGGGAGCATTATGGGAACTGTAGTACAGCATGCTACACTCACCAGGAAGACCAGGGCACCGATGGCAGTGAGCAGGAGGGCAGGGACCAGGGACCACAGAGGGAAACAACAGAGTTTCTTAGGCCTCCAATCACGCGTCGGTTGACTCTCCATCCTCCTGACCTCCTCCTGCTGAAGGTGCTGTGCCACGCGGAACAGACCCAGCTAAAGGGACAGGAGGAGGGAGAAGACGATAGTGTAGACGAGGTCAAATATAATTTTATCGTCAATTACCTTGTAGAGGAAAGAAAACACCTGTCCCGTCTGGGATGTAAACCAGAGACCTTATGGGTTCACCTACTTGAAGGTTCCCAAAGCTCTCCTGCAGTGCCAGGCACAGTCTCATCACGAGCCCGGCCCAGAGAAGATCACTCCCGGTGAAGTGCCACGCGGAGAACCGGACGTAGACGAATCTGACGTTCTCCCGCTGATGGTTCTCCTTGGTCCAGACGGGTCGGTAGAACAACAGCCTCCAGACCAAAGCTAGGAGACCAGCGAGGGAGGTTTTGGCCGGACGAGGCTTGGACTTGTTACGGTCCCTCTTTTCCCCCTGCTCGGACTCAAGGTCCAAATGGACTGGAGATAAAGAGGTGGGGGGGGCAGTGTGAGCATGTTGATGAAATCCATCACCGGAAGAGTCAGTGTATTGTTTGTTATTTTTATTCTATTAAATTGCATTTAATCCATCAGTTAATCAGTCTGTCTGATTGGTAACCCTTGAAAACTGTCCCCGGAGCCCCATTGGTCTCCTATCGGACCCGAGGTCACGTATCTGATTGAGACCTTTAAGGTGGCAGTGCTGCAGGGAAAACGTCACAGAATGCAAGAGGCCCTCCGGCTCCCACCTCGACAGTGACATCAATGTAGTGAACCGTGAGGCCGGGATGCAAACCCACATCGACGGTGCGGAAGAACACCGGCCAGCACACAGAAACCCAGAGAAACTGAAACGTGGCTTCTATGTCGCCGACACAGTCAATCATTTTATATTTTTTAAAGCCCTTCTTACCACAAAGTGCTTTTGCTTTACAGAATTCCAGCCCGAAACCCCAAAGAGCAAGCAACAAAATTAGGAAGAAACCTAGAGAGGATCCATAATCTGAGGGGCGGCCAGTCCTCTTCTGGGTGTGCTGGGTAAGGATTATAAGAGTGCGTAACCTTCGGGGCCATGTAGTTGTTTTTACATGATTATAAGACAAGCACGTCAACAAATAGCGGCAGTGTGTTTGGTGTTGCGTTCGAACCCACCCTCAATAAGGCTGAGGACTTTGTTGATACGTTTCTGACATGACGAGTAGAGTCCCACCGTGATTGGAGAGGACACTTTCATCAGGGTTTTGGACAGAGCACAAGCGAGGACGTTGTCCGACCACAAATCTGGATGGTGAAAGGAGACAAAAATGCAGACTATTATTCCTTACAATAATTGACCTGCTTTTTAATTATTTTAACACTGAAATAGCATTGCTTGGTTTATAACACTGCTGGCAGCCAATAGGAATTCAGGATATACACCACCCAGTTAATATGAGACTGCATACCACGGGTATGACGTCACATTAATGTTCACTGCTCTAATTGTGTTGGCAACCTGTTCATAAGAGCAATCAGTCAAGTGTTTGTGATATATTGTGAATTTACTACGGCTAAGCGCTGTGTCCAGGCAGGCCACAGTGTGTTGTTTATAAGGACAGCTCTTAGCCGTGTTATATCGGCCATGGTATACCGGCCATGGTATATCGGCCATGGTATATCGGCCATGAACACTCCATTGTGCCTGATTGCTTACATATAAACTGCTTTAATTGTAGCTTTAGCAGTAACGTTGCTCTGAATGTAGCACAGAGTATTCCACAGAGGCATTTTGACAGGTAATTAAAATATCATGAGAAAACATTTACATTTCACTGAAATACAGAAGATGCTTCAAAGGCTAAGCATTTCACAGTTTGACTGATTGATTGGATGTACTCTCTAAATATGAACATCTGAAGCACAATAGCAAATTACTGTCCCTTGATTGATCAATCCCCATTGGATACATGTTGTTCTAAAGGCTGCTTAACTTAGATTGTTTTATTTCTACTTCCTCAAAACTCACCACACGAGGTCTGGCCTACTGCTAGTTCCCTACTTAATAATGAATGAAATGCTTGTTCTAATTCACCTGTCCACTAGACCAGTGTATTGGGGGCACTGAGTACCAGGTACTATTCACCCACCCTTCATTGGACCAGGGTAACATTTAGCAGGTCGGGGTGGCAGGGGGGTGCTTTAGGAATCATTTTGGAGAAGGAAATGGAATGTAATCTCTCTCCTCTTACTTTCCCATTTGCTCCTATTATCTATAAGGAGACATCTCACCTTTCCGTGTTTCCATTGTAATGGTGTTGCGGTGGATAATGATGTCTGGCTTTTTGTGATCTGCGGAAAAGAAATAATAACACCGACGGACCCTCGGGGGAAAGAGGAATACAGGGGAAGAGGGGAAGAGTGGTCGAAGGACAGACGGAAAAAAAGCAGGTTGGTGGATGGAATCATAACAACGGCCTATTATCTTGAAATATGTCGGTTTCATTCGGTGGAAATGTACGTTTAAAAACATGGTTGTATATGAAAAGCGTCGCAAACAATACTACCTAAGCAGTAAATAACTTGAAAGGGAAACATGCGGACAAAATACTCCCACATAAGTAGTTCGTGTCTGTCATGCTTGTGCTGTTTTGAGCTTACCTTGGGCAAAGTGTCTATGTGGGGAAAGAAGAGAGACACACTGAGACTCTCTTAAGACACACAAACGTCCGTTAAGAGTTGTCCGACACACGTTTGAAAGTTGTAGGGCAAATAACTTTTACTGCAATTTTAACCGTGAAACTGTTAAACCGTGTGTTCTGAAAAGTAGTGGGTCTTGCGGGTGTTGTGCAGAACCCTGTTCCCCTCACAGAATCTGCCCCCACTTCACGCGAACCTGCACACTAGTCTACATTGCTGCGATTGCTTGCTTGGACGTGTTCGCCGTTTACAACGTTGTCAATGGAGCCTACGTTTCTCTCATCTTAGTTGAACAAAACATATATTTGTGTTTTTAAACGCAACTGTGAAATTATTACGCTTTCGGCATTTTATTGTTGAAAACAATCGCTGTTATTTCGCGCAAGAAACGCTTGTAATGTGCAGTTTTCTGTTATTTTCCCCCCAGTGTAATAGAATATAAACACATACGTTTAAGCGTAAGCCGACCTCTCTCGCCTTATTTAACTACATATATATATATATACATGTGGAGATGTATTAGTTAAACATCCAGCCATAGTTGTTTGGCGAAAAATAAAATGAAAAACGTATTACTGTTAAACACTTGCATTGTTGCATGTTAACATTTCGTACTAAATAATCTAGGCATTTATGGGGTGAAAGAAAACTTTTAGGACAATGTTAAATGGATGTAAATCTGTACCATGGAAAATCAACACGTTAGGATTTGATTACAAATACGCACACGTATACAGTGTTATATAAACTATGTGCAACAGTGTTACCTCACTTTCCAGCTCCATGTTTGGACAAGTTCTGAGGATATCCACATAAGATATTATACAGCCTTATTTTTGACAAGAGCACATATAAATCATTTCCTCCCCAAGCCTCTGCAACACCTGTAGAACAAACACCATAAATAAAGTATGCTACAACTTGTCAGTCTGACAAGACTACATACATTTGTATAGATCGTTCATTCCTGCTGCTGGTGGGGTGACTTTGTGGGTGGAGGATGCTGGCTGTAGGGGTGGAGGTTGCTGGCTGTGGGGGTGGAGGTTGCTAGCTGTAGGGGTGGAGGTTGCTGGCTGGAGGGGTGGAGGTTGCTAGCTGTGGGGGTGGAGGTTGCTGGCTGTGTGGGTGGAGGTTGCTGGCTGTAGGGGTGGAGGTTGCTGGCTATGGGGGGTGGAGGTTGCTGGCTGTGTGGGTGGAGGTTGCTGGTGCTTCCTCTTTATAAGGCTTAAGGTGATCAGTGCTTGTTTTAGGGAAGATGACACCCCTTTCATCTTCCAAATGAGCACTTTTCCCTTCAAGACCTCGAATGATACGTGGAACCATGCTAGTTTGTCTACTTTCCTCTGCTGGCTTCAGATATTTTGCCTCCAGACTCTGTCACTAACATTAACATTGGGCCTTGTGGCTTTGTTTATTTTTTCTGGATTGCCTCTGATTAGATTATATTTTACTTTGTTGTCCTTGAACAGACAAAGTGCAGCACGAAATGCAGTTCAGCGGCGATGTCCGTGGCAGCCTGGAGAGAACCTTTTTGAGCTTCAGATTTAGAGGTTTGTCAGGCCTTCCTGTCTCAAGATGGGGGTACAATTCCCAGCAGGCTTGACAATGAGGTTGAAATGTACCCCCTTACAATGTGCTTCTGTGGCACACCCCACCAATCAACATGAGCTACCAAAATGGTCTAAAGTTTTGTCCTTACGGTCCATAGATAAGGAGTGGGTACAGTTCTCTGCAGGAAAGAAAATGAGCTTGCAGAAATTTACTGTTATGGCAAATCCATCTAATAGAACGTTTTAGGATCATCATCTTGGCAAAAGTACCATCTTTTTTTAAATCATACAAGTAGACAGAAATCCCAGTCACAGAGGCAACAGTGAAGAGTCTCTAAAGCACACAGGACAGTCATCAGGACTTATACAGTCTAGAGGTGTGGTGAACTGTACAGCTGTCCCATGTTGACAATACACGTTCCTTTTGTTCTTTCAATTTCTAGGTTACACACAAAGGGCAGGCTGTCCTCTACCTTCCCCTAGGGGACTAAGGACACTACAGACGACTGTGTCAACACAGAAGGGTCACAAGCCAAAGAACAGACACAATGATGGCTTTAACACATTAACAGATAGCCACTGGACACTATCCAATGCATGACTATAATAAACTAGAAACCTAATTCTCCCACATTTATAGCATGATCTACACATCCAGTTTAGTGTGCCACATAAGCTGCCCAAATTATTTAGTTTGTCAAAGGGGGGGGGGGGGTGTTGGCAGTGGACACTACAGTGGACATATTACAAAGCATATATTTGTAATTGTATGTTATGTACCAAACACTAAAATGATTTAAAACAATCAATATTCCAGGATTTTTAACTACAACTCCAAATATATAGTTATATATAGTTAAATAAGACGAGAGATGCCGGCGATGATGGTATATACTTTCGGAAAAGGTTTAGGTTTATAAACTAATAATTAATAGCCTAACAGAAAACTGCACATTCTTTAAGGACAAAAACGTAATCATTGTAATGTTGTCTTTAAGAACAGAAATAAATAATGTTTTGTTCAACTAAGATCAGGTAAACGTAGGCTAAATTCACAACGCAGTGAAGGGCGACCATCTCCACACAAGCAAGGAGATCGCAGCAATGAAGAATGATGTGCGCGTTCGCGCGAATGGGGGACAGGTTTCGGCAAAACAGCTGTTGAGGAATGTTGCTTTTGGCGCGACCGACTTGCTTCCGTCGCGCGTCAAAACGGACACGTGAGATACAAGCCCCCGACCCCCACCCACCCCACGTCTAATCCCCAAGCCACTTAGCCATCAGCACCCCCTGATCAAAACATCCTCCTGCCGCTATGGTCCATGGTTACAAGGAAACAAGTGAACAAATAAATAGATGTTACAGCTTTACCTTTGTGTTGGATGTCTCAGCCTTCACGGCTCACGGGGTCAAGACATCGTTTTCTGTGGTTGTGAATAAAATATGTACACAGAAAACAAAACGAAAATAATTTCCTTTGGAAGGCCGCGCTTGCCTTTCCGTGCGAGTTGTGGAGCGTCCTCTAAGGTGCGTGCTTCAGGACACGCGCTCCTGTTAGGTGTGGTTAGTGTAGAGCGCTTGGTAAGGCCACGAGGATATGGTAGGCGGAGTAGACTAAGCGGGTGGAATTTGAACTTCTGTAGCACACACTTCCAGATGATTCGTGCGTGAATGTCTGTGCGGTGTAATCAAATGGTTATTAAGCTACACTGAATGAGATGTGGTGCCTTTTCCAACTGGCCAAGGACCGCATATCTGGCGGTTTGTCCGTCATAAAATGGCAATACTGGTATCAGCTAAAAGCTAATTATTCACTAGATCAGGTTTTACCTGTCTGCTCTTGCTGACTTTTCTCTCTCTTCTTTCAGGTAGCTGTTCAACTTGAAGAAATCCATTGACTTAGCGATACCCCCGAGCCAAAATATTTGCCCACCCCTGACCTAGATTCATATTTGGGTGAAATTCTGCTTTCCCTGAGTTGTTGAGGCCTGCTGAGAGATTTTCCACAACAAATCATTATTTTCAGTCGCAGCCTGGAGTTAGCAGTATTGTCTTCATCTAAATGTATGAATTGAAACAGTGCGCCACCAAGCCACGAAAGCTGCATTGCCACATGTCACAACCCTAAGTTTGCGTTCCACTTCAGACCCCAACACTCTTCGGGCTATGATCCTACTTCAGTGGAGGCAATTTATCATTGGGTCTACAGTCCCCACTGTTTCATAGAGGGGGCCAGAGGAGCTGTCCCCATGAACCAACACCTACCCAATACCTCTCAACAAGAAGGAGCTCCTGACAATGAACTGTTTTGACCGTATACTTCACAGACACAGAGTCTGAAGGTAATCTGGTCAGTATTTACTCAGTCCCTAACCTAGCTGCATTGGTCTCATTCGGTTACTCATTCAAAGGGGAGGAGGAACCTAAAGTCCCCAGTATGCTACAGTAACCTCGCCCCTCGGCCGACGCTGTAATAACATTCACAAAGCATTTCGAGAGCCACGCTTCTCATTCGTCGGTTGAGTTTGACTGTGTTCATTTTCGCACACTTTTATCCCCGTTCTACTAATATCCCGATCTAACCTTGAGGCGCAATTAATCAAACTGGTGCATAATACCCATCTTAATTAGTGGTAATTACAGACTTCATATGGTTGAGGCCAAAGAACAGAGGGCGTGGATGAGGGCGTTGAAGAACTGGGGATTCAATCTCATTTATCTTACATTGATTAGCAAGAACCCATCCTGGCCAAAGTAATAAGAGAGTATAGGAATGTACCCACCTTTGACTTATGGCAAATACTCTCTCCATCATCCTCTCCATCTCTTTTTCTACCTCTATCTTCCTCTTTCCCCTCCACCTGGTCTCTCCATCCCCCTCTCACTCTCCTAACAATCGTGTTAATTAAAGTATTTGAAAAATCAGGTGCTCTGCCTCCCTCAGAGTGGCTGACTAATGGCCCAGGGGCTGGCCACTTCATGTGATCCTAATCAGACATAAACTAATTAAACTTCCGTTCTACAGGCCGACGGACAGAAAAGTGAGGCGTTTCATGCTATTAATTCACGGTGTTTGATTCAAACACAAAGCCCCGAGTAGCCATGGTAAGTTTCACAAAATGAGAAGGTCGTTTCTTCTGGTTGTTCTGACCGCGATCCTACGAACTGCGGTCAGAACAATTAGAGCCCAGCGCTTTTGCGCTGAAAAGAGCCAGCTCGCCTGTTGACTGTAAGCGCATGGTAATGTTATAGCACTGTGTCGGATGACGCAGATGTTCTCAGCGTGCTGTAATGCTTTTACGTCAGCAGGTGGCGCCATTGTCATTCGCATGTCGAAGGACGGACACCACTACGTCACGGTGGCCGTTGTTAGTTTCTGTTGCTTTGCCGAGCATCGCCTGATAGGAGAAACCCAAAGCTACTAACTGCAGAAGCACTCGTGGTCGACGCAGAACTAATGTCTTAATAATTATGTGTCATGAAGGGCCTCACTTCTCCCCTCGGAAAGTGAGCAACCCTAAGGCTGACCCTAACCCCAACCCTGGCCCCAACCCCAACCCTGGCCCCAACCCCAACCCTAACCCCAACCCTGGCCCTAACCCCAACCCTGGCCCTAACCCTGGCCCCAACCATGGCCCCAACCCCAACCCTGGCCCTAACCCCCACCCTGGTCCTAACTCTAAGTACAAAATGTCCTGTGTCCTTTGTCATGTAGAAAAGATGCTAATCACAAATAAGGATTTACAAACAGTTGTAATATTTATTTTGGCCACATACGGAATGTAAGTTCTCCAGGAACAAACTGGAACAGGACTGTAGAACTCTATTGAAGAGTCACCAGAGGGCACTATTGACATTAGACCTTACCCTGACCTTACCCTTACCTTACCCTGACCTTACCCCGACCTTATCCTGACCTTAGCCGTCTTCTGTCCTATTTGGTCTGAGACTGCCTGCTGATCTCCAATAGCTGACAGCAAGGATATGTCTTTATAACACACTGTAGTCAAGTGTATAACACAAATGTCCTGTTGTTATAACACACTGTAGTCAAGTGTATAACACAAATGTCCTGTTGTTATAACACACTGTAGCCAAGTGTATAACACAAATGTCCTGTTGTTATAACACACTGTAGACAGGTGTATAACACAAATGTCCTGTTGTTATAACACACTGTAGACAAGTGTATAACACAAATGTCCTGTTGTTATTACAAACTGTAGACAAGTGTATAACACAAATGTCCTGTTGTAATAACACACTGTAGACAAGTGTATAACACAAATGTCCTGTTGTTATTACAAGTGTATAACACAAATGTCCTGTTGTTATAACACACTGTAGACAAGTGTATAACACAAATGTCCTGTTGTTATAACACGCTATAGACAGGGGTACAATACAATCGTCCTGTTGTTATAACACAATGTAGACAGGGGTACAATACAATCGTCCTGTCGTTATAACACACTGTAGACAGGGGTACAATACAATCACCCTCTCTTTATAACACGCTATAGACAGGGGTACAATACAATCGTCCTGTCGTTATAACACCCTGTAGACAGGGGAACAATACAAACGTCCTGGCATATCTCTCATTACACTGAGCCTGTATGTCCGTGTGTGTGTGTGTGTCCGTCCGCACAAGAGCTACTCTCTTTGTTTAACTGCATTGGGATTATGATGTAGTCAGATGGCTAGAGAGATGGATGGATAGAGGGACTGATGGATAGAGAGATGGATAGATAGAGGGATGGATGGATAGAGGGATGGATGGATAGAGAGATGGATGGATAGAGGGATGGATGGATAGAGGGATGGATGGATAGAGAGATGGATGGATAGAGGGATGGATGGATAGAGGGATGGATGGATAGAGAGATGGATGGATAGAGAGATGGATGGATAGAGGGACTGATGGATAGAGAGATGGATAGATAGAGGGATGGATGGATAGAGGGATGGATGGATAGAGAGATGGATGGATAGAGGGATAGAGGGATGGATAGAGGGATGGATGGATAGAGGGATGGATGGATAGAGAGATGGATGGATAGGCAGAGTGGTAAAATTAGATTGCAGCAAAGCCGATCAGGCGGGCATCATCACTGATGAGCTGAACGCATGTCTCTCAGGTGGCATCTCTTCCTTATTTCTCTTCCCCGTCCATCTCTCCTCCCACCATCTCCCGCCCTGCTCTTCTTGCGATGTGATGCTTGAAATGTGATGCCTGAAATGTGATACTTATAATGTGATGCTTGGAATGTGATGCTTGGAATGTGATGCCTGAAATGTGATGCCTGAAATGTGATGCCTGAAATGTGATGCCTGGAATGTGATGCCTGAAATGTGATGCTTGAAATGTGATGCCTGAAATGTGATGCCTGAAATGGGATACTTGAAATGTGATGCTGGACAGTCTCTCTCCATTCTCGTCTCTCACTCTCCCCTCCACCTGCATCTCCCTTGTTCTCTTTTCCCTGCATCCCCTTCTCCCTTCCTCTCTCATCTCCCTTCCTCTCTCATCTCCCTTCCTCTCTCATCTCCCGTACCGAGCGTCAGTGTTATTAATGTTCTACTGTTCACCTGGCCTTTGACTCCGGCAGCTCTGGCCCAAACAGCACCCTATTCCTGCATAAAACTGTTGGCTATGTCGTGTCCAGAGTCTGGCCATGAAGATCTTAATGACAGCCTAGGTGAAGTGTTGCTCAACCAGCCCCCCCCCCCCCCGGCCCCATCAGTTTTATTGCCAATATCAGCTACCTTGGGGAGTTGGGTGATAACAGGGCCAGTGTAAATATGATGTCAGCTTTCCTCTTGCAGCGATAAAATAACATCTCAGAAGCGCCAAGGTTATTATTAGGCAGAACTGAGTCCCGGACGTCACCATGGGAGTGGGGAAGGAAAGGAGGAGAGGAGAAGAGGGATTAGGATGAAAGGGGAGGAGAAATGATGCAATGAGGAATAAGGAATGAAAAGTGATTATGTCATCATAAAAACTACAAGAGATTTCAGTTGCTTCCTTATACATTTCTTGGGGGTTTAGGGCCCTCTGAGGATTTAGGCCATCTGGGGTTCAGGACCCTGTGGAGATCTGGACCCTGTGGAGATCTGGACCCTGTGGAGATCTGGACCCTGTGGAGATCTGGACCCTATGGGATTCAGGACCCTGTGGAGATCTGGACCCTGTGGAGATCTGGACCCTGGAGAGAGTTAGAGGACCAGACTAATTAACAAAACACTTACTTTAGATGTGGCTTTTTTAAGAGACCACTGAGAGATTCTTTTGATGCATCTGCTGTTTTACTATCAATAGTAAGTTGAGGCCCTGGCTGATTGCCTGAAACGCCTGTGTGGCACTTTGCCCTGGCTAGAATGACATTCCCATACGTCTCTCTATGGCTCTCTACCCTGATAGACTCTACATTTCTCCTGAGCAGCACTTCATCATTTATTAATCATCTATGCCTTCAAAGAATCATTGCCAACAAAAGGATACGGGAAATGCCCACCATAAAAAATGAAAAACGTGCCAAAGGTATCCATGGGTTACACGTCCGTCACTCTGTCGGGTCGTTGCCATGGTCACTAACAATCTATAAATGCTGCAGTCATATTGATGACCAGCCAATGACTATAAAAAGGAGTAATTACCGTTTAATCTAAGTTAATATGACAAATGTTCAGTTAGACAGTAGACTAGCTCCAAAACGAATGTTCAGTTAGACAGTAGACTAGCCCCAAACCTAATGTCAGTTAGACAGTAGACTAGCTCCACAACTAGTGTCAGTTAGACAGTAGACTAGCTCCAAAACTAATGTTCAGTTAGACAGTAGACTAGCCCCAAACCTAATGTCAGTTAGACAGTAGACTAGCTCCACAACTAGTGTCAGTTAGACAGTAGACTAGCTCCAAAACTAATGTCAGTTAGACAGTAGACTAGCTCCACAACTAGTGTCAGTTAGACAGTAGACTAGCTCCAAAACTAATGCTCAGTTAGACAGTAGACTAGCCCCAAACCTAATGTCAGTTAGACAGTAGACTAGCTCCACAACTAGTGTCAGTTAGACAGTAGACTAGCTCCAAAACTAATGCTCAGTTAGACTGTAGACTACCTCCAAAACAAATGTTCAGTTAGACAGTAGACTAGCCCC
>JACXGK010010379.1:0-18058 GCA_016801125.1 Novumbra hubbsi | reverse complement strand
CCTCAACATGTCAAATGCCTCCTTCTACCCAAACCTAAAAAAATCCATGAGGCACAAATATCGTTAGCTGGAATCCTGGCCAGACATATGCCAGTGTGCTCATGTTCAAATTTGGACAAGCTGGAAAATAAACAAGACCATTTATTGATATTACAGATATTCAGATATTACTGCTTCCGTCCCGTAACCCTTAGACTAATCTACAAAGATGGCAGCATTTCCCAGGATGGTAATATAACATGGATATTTCACGCTGCCCGTCGACAAAGATCAAATGTGACATCATTATGCCTAGGAATAACCTGAAGAAAAGGCAAGTATCACCACCAACACAGAAGTGCCACTGTGGAAATGCATTTTGGAGAGCTTGTTCTGTGCCCAGCAACGTTACATGTGCCAAGCTGCATTCTCGCCCAAACGGGGCAGCGTCCCACTGGGCCTAAGTCATCCCTGAATTGGTCGACCACTCGGTCAGTGCGTGAATTAGTCAGTCTTGTCGGTCTGTCAGCTGGTCGGTGGTCATTGGCTGTCAGTTGAAATAGAGCTCCTTGGTCAGCATGGAAACCACGCAGGGGATTTGCTTCTTCTCGCTGAAGCGTGGGTCCTCGGACCAGGACTCAAAGCTGGTGGCCACCATGTAGTTGACACGTGTTAGGATCTGCATGATCTCCAGCTGCTTGCCAAACTCGTTGAGCACGTTGCACAATGCCTGGACAAACCATGAGCCACGTCCAGGGTTCCTCCATGAGTAGTACCCTGGAATGGCAGCCATGTCACTCTCCAATTGACACATGTTAGCGCGCACACACACACCAGCCACTTTATTAGGTACACCCATCTAGAATTTAGGTAACCTTATTTGCCTTCTACTGCTTCAAAAGTCGACATGTTGAACATTTAGAGATGCCCTTCTTCAAGCCAATGTTGTAAATTGTCAACATTTGAGTATTTGTGGCCTTTCTGTCAGCTTAACCATGTCCGTCCTTTCTCCTATAAGCCTCCTCACCATTAAAGATGCACACCACCCTGATTAATTTGTCAAGCTCCTCTAAAATAACCCTGTTTTAAAATAATTATCACCACCAATCACAATCCAAGTCAAAATGAGGTTCAGGTATATTGGGGCAGTGGATGCACTGCTGTCATGAATTAAATAGGCTTAGAATATTTGTACTGTTTCATGAATAGCCTACCCATTTTACATGTCTAGCAACTGTTGTTATAACTGCACATTATTTGAGCCTAACTTCTGTGGAATAAACTATTCGACTTGTGGCCAGCATTCATCTTAAAAATGCGTTTACAAACACAAATGCAGTTACTCTACTGTTATTTGTATGGATGCCCATAGGGGACTATATTCAAATGATCATGCAATTTCACAAATGCATTATCATTTTCAATATATATATATATATTGAAAATGTTATTTCAGACAATTTTCAAATCTAAATACAATAATTTAAATAGCATTTTCCTATATGGACCTTCAATGACAATATTAATATTAATATGGAATACTGGTCTGACATTACAGAAGACTCTATTAAAATGCTAATGTAAATGTGAAAATTAAAATGCAATATAAACATTGTAGCCCAATTTTCTGATTTTCATTTTCAAATAGTTGAAAGTGCATTTTAATTTAAATTGAGACTTAAATAACCCTTAAACAAATAGACAATTAGCTACTATTCAAGCTACTGTTGGGCCATTAGTATAACAAATGGTGTTGTCCATTATGAAATATACATATTTATTTAAAGCTGAGAAAGACTGAATTACTACTCGTAAACGTGTTGGTGTTTGCATTTTTCCAAATAACAATGTATAGATTTAGCTTGTAAACGGTGTACACACACAGTGTACGCAAACACACACACAAACAAACACAACACTCACAGCAACAAGCTAGATAGTGGATGTTTAGATAATGGACAGGAATGCTGTGTGATACCTGGCACAGTGGAGTAGGCATAAAGGAAATCTGCCTCAACCGGAATCTTGTGCCTGGGATTTGCATCAGTTTCCAGGGTGTCATTGGGAGGCCCGGAATCTGTTTGTATGCCATCATCAAACTCTGAACCCCGACAAGCCTGTTGAATCCAATCAAATGTTTCCAAAGTTGCATTTAAGATCAATAATATATTTATCTTAGACAAAATAATACCTTTCTACAAATGTGGCTGTATAGTGACAAAATACTTTATCTGCATGCATTTGCCTGGGACTTTTGCCTTGTGGAACACCAAACATCATTCATTATTATTCATTCAGTTTTTGTCAATAACTGCACACCCCACTTACACATATTGTATACGGCAGATAGTTTTCATTTTAGATTGTCAAAACAATTACATTTAAATTCTGGTGCCAGCCAGTGAAAACGAATAATAACTTAATGTACTTAGTCACCTACCTCTTCCATAGGGAGAGGAGAAGTTTAAAAACATTAACTTAGAAGAAGAAAGGGCTTAGTGAAGCTGTCTACTCCAGGGCATGTTTTGGTCCTTACCTGGATGAAGAAGAGTTTGGGCTTTCCCACTAAACTCTTGCACATGTCACCCCGGAAGAGCGAGGTCATGCTCTTGATGGGCATGGCTCCGTCAGTGCCATAAATCATACCCTCCTCACCGTGACTCAGCAGGATGCAGGCAAAGCAGGAGTTTTCACTGTGGTCCTCCTCCGAGGCTAGGACACATGCAAACACACATTGTAAACGTGAGTAGCACGTCACACAATATACAGCGAGTCAAAAATACATAATGCAACTGTATAAAATAATAAAAGTCTATATTGAGAAATATGTGTATAGTTTCAAACATGTCATAATCCCAAAACAAATGATGAATCGGTAACAAAAATAAAGCATAAGCAAATATTAATTCAAGACGCTTTTTTATGTTCTAACATGATTTTGTTCATGCTACTGCATTTGTCACCTGCATTTTGTCACCTGTGAATTGCAATACATATATGTGAGTCGCATGTTTTAACAATCAAGACAAACATGGCGGATGCAAGTTGATGGCAGGTGTCTTTCAAGGTTACATCACTCAGTTAGCTAATGCAGGCGACAAATGCTGTAACATATACCAACATTTACCAAAACATTATTCAACATAAAAGATGTCTAAAATGTATTTGTTAATCATGCTTTGTTTTTGGTAATGATTTATCATTTGTTTTGGGATTATGACATATGTTTGTTGAACTATATGAATATATTTCTCCACAGCGATTGTTACATTATGTATTTGTGACTCGCTGTATATACAGTGGGGAGAACAAGTATTTGATACGTGTTTTGCAGGTTTCCCCATTTACAAAGCTGTAATTTGTAATCTGTAATTTTTATCATAGGTACACTTCAACTGTGAGAGACGGAATTTAAAACAAAAATACAGAAAATGATTTTTAAGTAATTAATTTGCATTTTATTGCATGACATACGTATTTGATCACCTACCAACCAGTAAGAATTCCGGCTCTCACAGACCTGTTAGTTTGTCTTTAAGAAGCCCTCCTGTTCTCCACTCATTACCAGTATTAACTGTACCTGTTTGAACTCGTTACCTGTAGAAAAGACACCTGTCCACACACTCAATCAAACAGACTCCAACCTCTCCACAATGGCCAAAACCAGAGAGCTGTGTAAGGACATTAGGGATAAAATTGTAGACCTGCACAAGGCTGGCATGGGCTACAGGACAATATGCAAGCAGCTTGGTGAGAAGGCAACAACTGTTGGCACAATTATTAGAAAATGGGAGAAGTTTAAGAAGATGGTCAATCACCCTCGGGCTGGGGCTCCATGCAAGATCTCACCTCGTGGGGCATCAATGATCATGAGGAAAGTGAGGGATTAGCCCAGAACTACACGGCAGGACCTGGTCAATGACCTGAAGAGAGCTGGGACCAAAGTCTCAAAGAAAACCATTAGTAACACACTACGCAGTCATGGATTAAAATCCTGCAGCGCACGCAAGGTCCCCCTGCTCAAGCCAGCGCATGTCCAGGCCCGCCTAAAACTTGCCAATGATGGGAGAAGGTCATGTGGTCTGATGAGACAAAAATATAGCTTTTTGGTCTAAACTCCACTCGCCTTGTTTGGAGGAAGAAGAAGGATGAGTACAACCCCAAGAACACCATCCCAACCGTGAAGCATGGAGGTGGAAACATCATTATTTGGGGATGCTTTTCTGCAAAGGGGACAGGACGACTGCACCGCATTGAGGGGAGGAGGGATGGGGCCATGTATCGCGAGATCTTGGCCAACAACCTCCTTCTCTCAGTAAGAGCATTGAAGATGGGTCGTGGCTGGGTCTTCCAGCATGACAACAACCCGAAACACACAGCCAGGGCAACTAAGGAGTGGCTCCGTAAGAAGCATCTCAAGGTCCTGGAGTGGCCTAGCCAGTCTCCAGACCTGAACCCAATAGAAAATCTTTGGAGGGAGCTGAAAGTCCTTATTGCCCAGCAACAGCCGCGAAACCTGAAGGATCTGGAGAAGGTCTGTATGGAGGAGTGGGCCAAAATCCCTGCTGCAGTGTGTGCAAACCTGGTCTCTGAAATTGCAAACAAAGGTTTCTGTCCCAAAAATTTGTTCTGCCTTTCTGATGTATCAAATACTTATGTCATGCAATAAAATGTTAATTAATTACTTAAAAATCATACAATTGGATTCTCTGGATTTCTTTTTTAGATTCCGTCTCTCACAGCTGAAGTGTACCTATGATAAAAATGACAGACCTCTGCATGCTTTGTAAGTAGGAAAACCTGCAAAATCGGCAGTATATCAAATACTTGTTCCCCCAACTGTATGTGTGTATATATATAATTGAACTCCATAAACACCCTTCTGCTTTTAATGCGTTGTTATTACTGGTTGGTTTTATAAAATAAAAAAATACATTGTTTTTAAAACACGTATGTGCATTGGTTGTCAGAAATGTCTGTAAAAACACATATATCCATTGATATTTATTGTAATGAATTGTCTTGAAATGTATGAATTCATGTATGAATGTTATTTTATAGAATGTCTATGTTTATATGTCTGGGCAGATAATGTTTGTACTGGACAATGTTTTGTTGTTTCAGCTTGATATTGATTAAAATATATGTTTTCACATAACTAATGCTAATGATCTGCTTACCTCCATACTTGGTTTACTATACATTTATCAAAAATAAACAAACTCCATGATGTAACACTTAGGGAACAATGTCTACACAGTGTGTTACTCACCTTCTCTGAGAAGACGCTCCATCTTCTCACACGTCTGGTCGTTGTAGATGCACACGTCAAAGCCCAGGCTCTTAAAGCATTTGAAAAGCTCGCCTGCATCTCGATCCGTGCCATTGCGTACATTCATCCCTTACAGACAATATAAACCACATTTACGTATAGCCTTAGTTCCCAAATTCTGATATAGAAGTTACAATGGAAGCAGCAAAACACATACCTAGTTATATAGTTAGAACAACCTAATTGTTTAAAAAAAAAAAATCCCAGAGTGTAGATAGCTAGGGATCTTGAACATATCAATATGATGTTACCACTATTTATTAAATCTACTTTGCAATGTGTACAACAACTTTGCAATGACCTTGTTTAGGTGGCACCAGGCTTCTGGTTAAAGGTAGTACCTATGTCTCAGTTTAACTCTGGTTATCTGCCTAGTATAAACTCAACAGAACATTCTTTAATAGCTGGTTAGATTGCATTAGGGACAATCTTTCCACCAAAACATGTTTTTATTAGAGACTTAATTTGCTGTTGAAGCTGTTCATTAGCGAGCAAAATAGCTTTGTTGGTCATCTTGTCCTCAGAACAAATTTTTTTTTATTTAAAGCCACAAAAAGCAACTCTGTTCTAAAAACGTGTTCCCATTTTGTTTCCCTCTCCCCTTCACCTTCCAGGGACACACGGACTGCTTCTATCCATTTGCTCACATTTGATGCCCACACTTAAATCTTTGTCCAGAAAAAATGATAACAAATTAAGATCTAATTTTGTTTTTACAAATATTGTGGGAGAGAACATTGCTTCTCCCAAAACGGAAATCCTTTAAGCAGACAAGTTCATCTTTCTCAGAGATGCGATCTAATGTGCAGAGTAATGGGAACAAGTTGTAGGCTTTACTGTAATTTGAAGAACACTTTCAAGTTTTCCAATCAGAAGTAACTCCAATTATGAGTTGAACTGGGAACACCACCTCTACAAGATATGTATATAGCAGGGTAGTTGTATAGCGATCTTGAACAGTACATTTATAAGTTTGAACATAAACATTTATAAACTAAAAAACATTTGCTTTAGAATTTACATTTTAGGAAATAAGCAAGCTGTAAGCTCAAAATGTTTGTTCCACCATGACTTTTTCAGTCATCAGGATTTCTGATGCAATAACTGTAGTTATTATATATTTTGCAATGAGAATTCGCGTTAGGACAACATATGTGTAAATTACCGCCACTCAACGTTACATGGGATTATGCTTTAATAAATCTGTGTGAATCACTGGATGATGGGAACGTTTTAGACAATGTATCCATGAGGTGATGCTATACCTGTCTTTTCGTCAAAGTTCTTGTTGTTGATGATGATGCACTTGCCCACCCGCTGGTGGCTCATCTTATACTGGAATGTTGGTGAAACGATTCGGCAGTGGCTTTCAGAAGAGTAGTCCTGCTCCCGTGTCTGGCCATCCTTTCTCTTCTTACTGAGCAAGACATAGAAAGTACAAATATCAATTAAAAGAAACACATTTACTCAATAACTTTGGTACCCAAATGTATTAGTTGATAGTGTTCTGCTGTTTTTTTTTATTAAATATGATGCGGTATGTTTGACTGCTTTTATCTGTTGTACCACTTATAAAAAACATTCCTCTGCCAAGAGACTTTGCCAAGTTTCATTTTCAAAGGATAATTGTTACAAGGTAGTTCTTTTTTTTGTCATTAGATATGCTAAATAGTACCAGATTAACCCCACGTATGCCGCTTTTTAAGTAAATTATTGTATAAAAACACATTTGCTGCTGAAAAATATACATTATTAAAACATGACCCCATAAAGAGGATTTAAGTAGTGAGAATAGCCATCTTTTTGATTACCCTAATGTCACATTTCACAAAATCCAAACACACAATCATACTATAATCATAAAACTCCTGAACCACTTACTCAGAGACCATTGCGCACGTACATTTTCAAATAAGGCATTACTGTCATAGCCAAACCTGTTGCAGTGATACCCTGTCAGGTGAATAATAATAATAAGTTATAGCATGTTTAGCTAGCTCAGCTATTAAGAAATCATAAGTCAATCAAAGTATGTCCTCGACAGAGTCAATCTTTCAGAGTGACAATTCTCACAGCCTTGTCATATTTCTATTCTTTCAAGGATCCATCCAGGCAGGTCATCCACAGTAGCCATCGGGGTCACAATATCAGCACATTTTCCAGAAAGGCCTAGTCATCAGGTCACCCAAGCATTGTAACAATTGGATCCCAGGTGAAGGCCCATACACGGTCAGACACGTGCATGGTCACGTGCACGAACACATGCACGCTTAAACAAATGGCCAACCAGGCTACACTTCACTCCACATGTGATCCAGAACTTTACATAACCCCCTCCCAACCCCATCTTTCGCCCCCCTCCCACGACCCCCTTGGTGCCAGCATGCCCAGCAGTGGTCCAAGAGCAGGCAAAGAGCCCTGCCTCTGTGGCACAGCGAGAGGGGGGGGGGCACGAGATGGGAGGTATGCGTCCGTTACCTTGGTTCCTCATTAAGCGCCACGCCACTCTGCATTTGAAATGTTTCGCTCCTCTCGTCTCCCTCGTTTTTATTTCCCTTCTCTCCAAACGTTTGGGGCGTGCGGAGCAGTTGGTGTGTGCTAGGATCTTGACATGCTCTCTGTGCTGAGCGGAGACTGGACTGGGCCGGTGCACACCGGGGACAGGGGCGGTGCGCCATGGCTCCCTGAGTCAGCAGACACGCCATCGCGCCAGAGCTTTCTAAAGGCCTATTCAAATGACCCCGCACCCACAGCAGAGGTCAGGCAGGGCAAACTGTTGCCCCTCTGCTGACAGGGACAGAATAGGCCTCTCATAACAAACATGCACACACATGGTATTCTGTTTTATTATTTACAAGCCATACCACATGTTTAATTGCTGTGTATGTGGCTATAACCGTTTTACCAGCAAACTAAAGGATGCCCTGTGGTGTTTAAGACTCTGTAATACAATGTGGGCTAGATGTAATATTCTAGGCCACAGGATAGCTACAGACTAGTGTGACCTAGGGTTGGGGCCATGAAAGTAGAGCAATAGTCAAGCCTTGTCTCTGATCTCCACACAGGTTTGTTCTGCTTTGAAAGCGTTGGGGCCATGAAAGTTGAGCAATTTTCAAGCCTTGTCTCTGATCTCCACACAGGTTTGTTCTGCTTTGAAAGCGTTGGGGCCATGAAAGTTGAGCAATTTTCAAGCCTCGTCTCTGATCCCCACACAGGTTTGTTCTGCTTTGAAAGCGTTGGAGCCATGAAAGAACAACAATAGTCCAACCTTGACTCTGATCCTCACACAGGGTTGACTCTTGGAAAACTCAAGGCCTATTAAGATGCCCTGTTGTTATGCCTTTGTCAACAACACTGTGCATCTCAAACTAGAGGTCACATCCTCATAGAGGGACACAGCAAAGGCATTGCAGTTGCACCCATACTTGAACCCTTGGTTTGCTCCTAGCCTAGGCCCTCTCATTGCTGTCAAACCAGCCTGCCTTAAATCCATTTAAGACTAATTTAACGAAAACAACCAATGTAAAGTAATACATAATGACTCCAATTTGACTAAAGTACCCATTGTTGGTAGAGCAGTAGGCCAGCTGGTAACAATAAAGTTACTTGCTGTACTTGTACCAACATCTGTTTTACAACAAACCATAACTGATAAATGACACAGCTTTTCGCAGCATTTCTATGTTTCTCACACATCATTTGGGATTCTGTCACGTCGCCTCCTGGTGGTGGGCCTTCCTCCTGTCGCATGGCAACCCGGCGTTCGACGTCGCCGGCCTTCTAGTGGCCATCGTGTATGTTAGTCCTGTTTCCCCATGTCCTTTGAAGGAACCCTTCCCTGACCCCAATCAGTTGGGTATTTAAGCCCCTGTGGGTCTCGTCTCTGTGTGTGTTATTGTCGCTGTGTTGCGTGTTACTAGTTCAGATGTACTGTGCTATTGGCCTGTTTTGTGAACTATTGCTTTTGATCATTTCCGTGCCTGCACGCACGTTGTTTTGACTGACTACCTCCTGAAGAGAGGCTGTTTCAGGGTACGAGTTTATTAAACAAACATTCTTCGTTAGCTCAACCTTGCATCTTGGTCCCGTTCATTCGTTCACTCCATCATCACAGATGCCATTGATTTAATTATCTTAATGTTAAATTAGAAAGAAGTCTTACAAATATACAGTGGGCTTCATTTTCTCTTCCTTAAACAGAGTTTCTATAAAAACAAGGCAAAACTGCTGTTGTCTAATTACTTCTGGTTGAATTAGTAATTTCCCATAATAGCTGCAGGAAGGTTAACAGTCAATCTCAACTATGTAGCTAAATTACCTAGCTAGTACCTCACAAATGATAATGTTGGGAAATACTTTTTAAAGGTGAAATAAGCCACTTTAAGACTTTATTTAAAAAAATACATTGAAATATAATGTACTTTTTAAGTACACGTAGAAACTATCACTTGCTCTGGATATTTGCCTGAACATCAATTTCAAGCGTAGTCAGAGTAGTCATTCCCATCAATTATATGCATCTACATTATAAACAACAAATCTTTAAGGGTCCAATCCCAAGTTTAACGTAAAGCAACCGGCCCCGTCAGCCGTAATCACCCTGCTGAAAACATCTTTGTGGCTATAGAGAGAGGTATTGTTTTGGCTGCATACCGGATGTTCCCGATGTAGCTATGACCCTGCAACTTCATGTGGGGTCACCTGATATGTGAAGTTGTGAGAGAAAAAGGAGGAAAGTACTTAGTCAAATTACCTACTGGTTTCCCCTAAGGCTTGGTTCACTGTGTCCACAAGTCACATGGTTTCGTCATATCATCACATCCTCTCCACAATAAATAACTTTTCACCTTCCTCTCTACTGACACCCAGAGATCAACATTTTAAACATCTCACCACATATAGGATATTTGCGTAGCAACTAAAGCTTGGCTTCAACAACATAAAGCCATTTCAAGAGTGTTCCCCTCCTGCTATCATCTGTGAACAGAAATGTGGTAACTTCTCCAATCTTTTTCTGCCAAATTACTCAGACTGTCTGACATATTCCCAGTTTAAACGTTCTCTCCAGATGGTCTATTGGTTTTCAGTGATTTTTCATCTCCTTATACTCACTTTAGACACCTGCAGTACTATCCTTCCCTCCTTAAACCACCCTGGACTAGCAATTATTATACTGGTCTCGTTCAGTGAGGAAAGACAACAATGAAACAAGTTGTGTTATTGTTAAGAGGCAGGATACTGCCTTTACGAGATGCTCTTCTTGTGTTAAGGTCAAGCACCTGCAAATGCTATTGTTGATGTATAGAAGAGAAAAGAAGGTCAGGTGGAACAGGTGATCTACTTACACCATAACACATCATCAGACTTCTAACACCGCCCAATTACATGCGTTTTGAGAACGGTTGTCAATTGAGATTGAACTCAAGATGAGATCGAAGTCACCTTTACATTCAAGTCCTGTATTACAGCATGACCAATATACAATAAAACAGAATAGAAATATACACACATTAAGAAAATGAATAACAGTGAACAATTTGAAGGTAGGTCATCAAACATTTAAATTCCCTTATAGGCACCAGAATATTTGCATGACATTCCGTGGGAGGGGGGCATCATATTTAAAAGCACTTTTACCTGGATTATCTCTAGAACTAGCCAATCTTGAGAGCACATTTGATAACTGCATATTTTCTAAGTCTATTTTGAGATATGATAACATTAATGTTTCTCAAGTACAGCCATAAATCAAACCAATGTATGGCCTTTTGGGGCAGTCACAGCTAAAATAAGTATGTAGAAATGGTGTGTGCATAGATTTTCACCTGCAATAACATAATATGCTGCATAATAGACTGCATTCAGAGATTTCAATACTTATTGTACAATTTAATTTCTATAGTGAAAAGAAGAAAATTCTTCAGCTCAGCAATTACTTTTTAAAAGAGAGATTGCAGTCTAACCAAATCCAGGGGTGTGTCAGAAGGAACCATCCAGGAAATCATTTTGAGACAAATGTAAATATCGGGACCTTGAGAATTGCATATCATTTGTTTTACTTGCATTCTCATGGAGTTATAGATATTAATTACATAGAGTGAAAGAAAGAATGAAATTAAATTAAATCACATACCAGCCTTGATTTCCCTGTATTATTAAAATAAAAACCTTAAATAATACCCTGGGATCTGTTGCTGAAGAAATACCCAAAAAAGTGCTAAAGCAGTTCATGCGAAGTCAGTTTTTCTCACAAATGTAATGATCAACTACACAAAAAAAACGTTAAAAGGTCAAAAGAATAGAACAACACAGTTTAACCAACAAAGATTCAGATTTGGTAAATATGCAGTTTATATATTTACCAATTATGGTATATACAATTGACCAATGACTCCGGAATGTTTGCCATGTGCACACTGTTTTGTAGCCCCCTCTTGTGGTGAAAAGCAGCTGAAGCAGAGACAAAAAAACACCAAGGAAATACTTGCCAACAATATGGTTTTAAACATAAAGTGACTTTTATTTTAATTTTCACAAACAGATAGTTAATTGTCTGCACATTTAACCTTTATAATGTGTAGTATTCTATTGGATGCTATTCATTTGGGCGGTGCTATCATAGTTCAAACAAAGATTTCACCACAAACCCCCACATGTTTTTGGAACTCTACAGGAGGCATTCACACAATTAGAAATTGCATACAGTCATGTTCCTTTGAAACTATTAAAATGGCAGAAAAACATGAATGAATGACTTGGGAGGGTTTATCTTTCCATAGCAATAACAAACTAACTGTCTTATGTGTTCAAGGCCCTTCGAAATGTTATTGATGCCCATGAATCAAGGACGGGATCCAGACTTCAAGACCAATGGAAATATACATAGGACAGGTCATCCCACCAAAATCAGGCCAGGAGCTGACGTAAAGATGTTCACAGAAGTCACTAACACCTCTACGGTAGAACGTCCATCGCACCCCGAACCCGACTGCCCGGCCAGACTGAATCAGGCTGGTCCATGCCAGATGTGTGTTAGAGTGATTATGTTTTAATAAATTCCACAGTATATGAACATACAAACAGGTGCTCGCTGCAAGGAGGCCATGCCGTTAGAGCAGCCAGAATTCCCAGCAAATTTACTCTCTCCTTAAACCTTCTTGACGATAATAAGGGGGTGTTTCTGAACTGTACAGGAGACAGACTGTCTCTATTTGCAAATATAAACAAACTGTTATTGTGTTAAAAAGTCATTTGATCTGTGTCTTAAAGGGTTGTGACTTTCATTTCTAGCACAATTGTTTGTCCTTAGCTTCATTTCATGGGCTACATTTTTTGTATTACTGGCTTGTAAGCTATTAAAACAGCCAGTGGCAAAAGCTCACTATAAATCATTAATGCTATTTGTGGTAAAAGTAAACTTCATAAGAAATTATAGTTTAATACAATGCTAAATAAATATTTTTTTAGAAAATGCGTGACAAAATGATGGATAAGACAGGAGAGATCTCTTGGGGTTCAATTCTCCCTTCTGTTCCCCAGCGGCCCCATTTGGCCTCCTTTGGAACTGAAGAGCACCAGCCTTAATCAGTGCCTCTCCAGGGGCCGTCCTCGCTCTGATCCATTTCGTTTCTTATTTTGAATCTTGAGATCACGATTATTCATCACAATCATCCATTGATTATAGGGAACATATTGTTATTGCTCTGTCCCGTTTAAATAAATAGACCACTGCTTTCACTTCCATGCTGCGCTACATTCCTGCTAATGTACACATCTTTGCATCAAAATAAGACTGGTTGTTAAAAACATTTTTGGACTTGTGAGACGAGCGAAGGCAGGTCACTACATTTCACCCAGGACTAAAGACGGGGATTCAGTGAAGTAACGTTAGCGACAGCCAAATCTCCCCCTGGTGACTGACTGTATGTTTAGGAAGTGCTTGATTTGATATGCAGCAGAGTTTTCTATGAGTAGACCACACATTTTAAAAATCAACATCGTAATCAATCATGTTCATTTTATTGAGAGAAGCCAAAATCATAATTGAGATCAATTTCAATTAATTGTGCAGCCCTAATGCTAGTTAGTCATTTTGGTACTTTATCCTTTTAGACTTGACTGCACATCCTTTCTAATAGCCATCTGTATGTGCCCCAATTCACAGATATACACCCAATCTACCGTCTATTAGCCAAGGATCCTTATAAGCAGTGATGGAGTAATTTCTTTCCGCCCCCAACACATATCCTAAATCGCTGGCCTTCAACAGTGTCCCACTGTTGCCAGCCATCTAGGTTAAATATATCACCACGCCCCAAAGACAGTTCATCGTCCATTAAAGATCCTCCTTTGTGGATTCTCTCAACAGACGTTTATTGTTTGCAAATAATTGCAATCTGATTGTATTTGCATTTTACACAGGGCTCCAACCTTTTTGGAAACACAGACTGCACATTGTTAGACGTAGCTGGCCTTTCCCGTTTACACTCAGTGTCTGTGACACAGTCTGGGGGTGCTCAAAAATAATATTGTCCTGTCGGCCTGTGTTATTCCCACAACTAAAGAGCAACCCACTGGAAGGCTCGGCAGGATAGAGTGAGGCAAGGGTGGGACCCTATATTCAATGTGTAAAACCATTGGTTTAGTAGTGTTTCTCATTGTTTGCACATTTTATATTTACTGTGTGATTTCCATTATTTTTACCTTATACCACTGTTTTCTGTCTTGCACCATAGCACCAAAGCAAATGCCTTGTATGTGTAAACCTACTTGGTAATAAAGCTGAATCTGATAATACCTTGCAGGGATTCCCCTTTGCTTGGTTGCAGTGTAGACTGTATAATATTGAGTTTAGGGTGTATAGTGTGTCATTTGCATGCCTTAGCACATGGGAAGGTAGCCACATTAAGATCTGTGGTGCCGGAATTCACTTTGGAATTGTTATGTTGAATTTACAGAATGCCATCCGAGTATATATAAGCATGGCAGTAGTGGGATGGAACATGCGTCCTGTGAATTGTTGTACTGTTCTTGTCTATGACACTTCAGTAATACAAACTTCCACCAATAAAATACAAGCCAAATGTATGAACAATGGAAATACATTTTCAATGACAGCATTAAAAATAATAATGGTGTCCAAGGCAGTATATCACATTTACTGATTATATTTCAATTCTATTGATTTTCCATTCTACAAATCTAATGTGTTATCTTGCTAGCTACACTCACCAAAACAGGATTAACTTCTATCCTTCATGCTGGCCCTGGCCAAATCAGTAAGTTGACCCCAACCCTTCTATCCTTCATGCTGGTCCTGACCAAATGGGTATGTTGACTCCAACCCTTCTATCCTTCATGCTGGTCCTGACCAAATGGGTATGTTGACCCCAACCCTTTTATGTTTTATGCTGGTCCTGACCAAATGGGTATGTTGTAGCGTTCGTCTGCCCCTTTAAAGCTCATCCATACAAATTGTTCTGAAATTGACTACATTGACAAACTGTAAAACTATTAGCAACATTTGAAAACAATACAATGCATTTTGTTAAAGCACTGCTAATGGAAGATTGCTGGATTTAGGGTAGTAACTTCTTTGTGTAGTTCGTGTTTCATATTGGCAGATCATGAGACATGTTTGTGGATGTTAAATGTATTTGTGCATTGTTTTGTAAATACCAATTGTAATATATAGTTGTGAATTGTAGGAACTGTTACTGCACATATTCAAAATATAAGCACTTACTGTCCAAATAGGAGGAATCTTCCGCTTCTGTCAGGTTTGGCGTCAGTTTTGTCTTCAAGCTCCTCAATTTCAACCTCACGCTGAGACATAGTGACTTCTTCCGCCATCTACGTCACACAAACATACTCAAAAACCTCACTCAATGTATATAATGGATGTAGCAACATATACATCTGTGACCTCCTAAATTGCTCTGCCTGGATCAGTGTGTTTAAGATAGATATCTAGAAAAATGTCTCACAAATGTATTATAATATCTCTAGAATCAGTTTTAAGTTAACTTGAATCGGAAGTGAACTACTTCCATACTGCCATTCCTCTCACCGCCACAACTACGAACATATTGTCCCTTGTGTTGAAAAAGCTTACACATTGATAGAAATCACCTTGCATCCTAAATCACAAGTAGTTATATTCACATCAATCTGCCTGTTAACACAGCCTATATCAACGGTATATCGCCTCTTTGATCCTTTCGAACACAATTCAAATATTTGCTTCAATGGCTTACCTAGACTAACGTTTGTGGTTACATTTATAGTGTCAATGATTATTGCCCATCGTTTACATATCCGTCAACGTATAAATCCACAATTTGTACTCCCTGGAAATATTTGCCCTATATTTCGTTCAGAGGACATACTTACATTTTCAGGAAATAGCACTCGATGTTAGTTATCTGAACTGTGCAAAACTGCCAAGATGAAGTTACGATTTACTATTGTTTAAAATGTTCAGCAGAAAGGTCCCTAACTAGTTTGTCAACGTTTACAATAAAACAGACATAGCATACATATCTACAGTATTTCACATTATTCGTGTTCGTTAATGACGCATATGAAAATCACCGAAAGAAAGTGAAAGTAGCCGAAAGAACTTATTGTAATTTAAGACTTGAGAGTTACACCTATACAATGTTTGACTCTAGTTTCGCCTTCACAATAAAAGTAATTTAAAAACATTTCAGAATCAGCTTTATTGCCACGTAGGTTTACCCATACAAGGAATTTGCTATGGTGAATTGGTGCCTGACAGAAAACAGGGTAAGTGAAACAAATAAACAGTAAGTAAAAAATCTAAATAGCACAGTAAATAGGAGGTTTGCAAGACAGTTACTGTGTAGTTTCATGTACAGCCATAGCCAAGGTTTTGAGAATGACCTAAGTATTGGCTTACACACAGTTTGCTTCTGCAGTGTTTTTCAGATCTTTCTGTCAGTCGTTACTATGGCATACGGAAATAGTTGTTTTTGGATGGGTGGGAGAAGTTGCTCTCGGAGGAAGTTTTGGTTCCATTCTTTATTCATGGCTTTGTTCTTAGGCAAAATTGGGAGTCAGCCCACTCCCTTGTCAGAGAAGCAACCCCACCATGAATGGTCTTAGGATGCTTTACTGTTGACATGACACAGGTCTGATGGTAGCGCTCACCTTTTCTACTCTGGACAAGCATTCTTCCAGATGCCCGAAACAATCGTAAAGGGAATTAATCAGAGAAAATTACTCTGATTAGCCCAGTTTTCAGCAGTCCAATCCCTGTATATTTTTTAGAATATCAGTCTCTCCCTGATGTTTTTCCTGAAGAGAATTAGTTCTTTGCCGCCCTTCTTGATACCAGTCCAACCTTCCAAATGTATTCGCCTCACTGTGCATGCAGATGCACTCACACCTGCCTGCTGCCATTTCGGAGCAAGCTCTGTACTGGTGATGCCCCGATCCCACAGCTAATGTCCTGGCGCTTGCTGGACAATCTTGGGCACCCTCAAACCTCCTTTACAACAATTAAACCTCTCTTCTTGAATATCCGATAAATGGTAGATTTGCAATCTTACTAGCATCAATATCCATGCCTGTGAAGCGCTTTTTTGTGCAATGTTTTTAAGTACATTTTTTATGACATTTTGGAGTATATGCAGATTGCCATCATAAAAACGAAAGCTTAGTTTGCCGGATTTGATTGTTGACCATTTGTCATGATCTTGGACTGTTGGGTTCTTCAACGCTTATGGTATGGTATGGTATGGTATGCATACAGTAAGCCCCTGGCTATATCTGTGCCTCGGGGCTTGCAGTCAGGGCATGACACATGGAGGTTCCTCTAGGCACCTCTATGCCACTGTTGTGGCTCCTCAGTCAGAGACAGCTGTTGCCAGTTGCCTCTGATTGAGGAGCCTACTTAAGTTTTAGCCACACTCTGTGTGGTTTATTGTTTATACTCATTCAACGTTCACGGTCCTGTTTTGTTTGTGCCTTTGTCTGTGGATACGCTACATGTTTGTCTGTAAGTTTATTCACAGTGTGTTTGATGTTTAGTTTGGTATACATTTTGCTGCATGTTTCAGCACCTTTAACTTCGTGTCTAGTTCGTGTTTTGTTTTTGTCTAAATAAATTCACGTTTTCTTTAAATATGTCTGCATGTGGTTCCGTCCCACACCGAGGCCGTGATACATAGTATCAATCATGATGTGTATATCTGCTTTCCTCAGGTCTAGCGTGCCTGGTAATGACATAGATGTTGCAGTTTGCCACGATAGTTTTGGCTTCTTTCTTCACACAAGGGTTCCACCATTTTCCCACAAATCGGTAGATTATCTTGTCAATGCCAATGTGTCTCAGAGTGTATTTGAGTTATCAGGTATGGAAGGAGTGCGTTTGGTGCTACCCATCTTACGTTGTATTTCCATACACCTTCTTTGTTGAGTTTGCATCCTGCAGACATCCATTCTCATACTTCATCTTTTGGTGCATTGTTCTGCATTTCCTTGATGTAATGTCCAATGTATATCTTCTCATGAGTCTGGGTGACAGTGGTGTCCATAGTGGTGTCTGATGTATATCTTCTCATGAGTCTGGGTGATAGTGGTGTCCATAGTGGTGTCTGATGTATATCTTCTCATGAGTCTGGGTGATAGTGGTGTCCATAGTGGTGTCTGATGTATATCTTCTCATGAGTCTGGGTGATAGTGGTGTCCATAGTGGTGTCTGATGTATATCTTCTCATGAGT
>JACXGK010010378.1:0-10072 GCA_016801125.1 Novumbra hubbsi | reverse complement strand
TTAACAGACACCAAAATGAGGTAGACTCATTGTCAACCTTTCCTTCTCAATTTACTTTTGCCATTAATTTCTCCCCTCCCAATAGAAACTGCCTGGACCTCGCTTGGTTAACTATGCTGTCGATGAACAGACTCTGAAAAATTTGCTTCAAAAGAACAGACCTGGTGGCCTATAGGCATTTTGTTTAGGTTGTGTGACCGTTCGTTTGTTCCCCCAAGCTTTTAGAAACTTCTGGAAAACTGTAAACATTTTTATAATTGTACATGGTAGGAAGGGAAAACTGTTAAATAGAATACAATACAATTTGGAGAAAACATAGCACATCGGTTTGGTATTTACTAGGCGGATACTAGCCACACGGAGTCGTATCTTCTCTGTTAATGTTGAGACTGGTGTTTGGCGCATACTATTTAATGATAGTGCCAGTTAAGGACCTGTCCTTGTGAATTGTTTCTCAAACTAGACTAATATATTTGTCCTCTTGCTCAGTTGTGCATTAGGGCCTCCCACTCCTTTTCTATTCTGGTTAGAGCCAATTAGCACTGTTCTGTAAAGAGAATGGTACGCAACATTGTGCGAGGGCTACAGTTTCTGGTAAATTCTCGCATTGCATAGCTTTCATTTCTCAAAGAAGACTGTTTCAGAAGACAGCTAATGGTTTCTGACCATTTTGAGCATGTAATTGAACCCATCATTTCTGATACGCTGCTAGTATAAAGAAGGAAAGTTTCATCGCAAACACAACGTGCCATTGGTAAACTGGACAGATTTCTGTAAACCTATGTAGATATTTATTTTAAATCAGCTGTTTCCTGCTACTATAATCAGTAAAAACATTAACAATGTCAACACTGTATTTCTGGTCCATTTGATGTTATTTTTAAAGACAGAAATATGTGTTTCTTTTGAAAACAAGGACATTTCTAAGTGACCCCTAACCTGTGGAAGCTCCAGTTTAAACAGATACAAAATGCTCTGAAGGTCTTCATAACAACAGTTAGACACAAGTAAAATATGTATTATTAGTGCTTGCTTGCTTCGCCAAGCAACATTACTATTATCTCACATATATATTTGAGTGGGGTTCTCCACACCTTTATGTAAACTTACATAAATATTTATTTATTATTATAGCCACACTAACTCCTTCTACAGTTCTTGCACTATGGAAAAATTACAGGTTTCAAAATGTGCATCTTGTTTCTGATTGCGTTGTTATTATTTTGTGGAAGGATTCGTTGCAAAGTTTAGCTATCTATTTATCTAATGGGACATAAAAAAAATTTTGTATTCAGGAAATGGCCAGTTAAGTACTGGGAGATTATCAATATTTGTGGCCAAGTAGCAAGGCTGCAAAGGCACCCATTGTGTTTCTACCTTGCTTGGGCAAGCAACACTACTCTTATATGAAATATATATGTATTTATTTATTATTATATCCACCTTAATTTCACCTACAGTTTTTCGTGGCAAAAACATAGCCACAATGAACAATTGGCAGCTAGCCACACTGAACGCTGGTTTCCTAGCAACATGTACGGAGTGGCGCCTCACCATGATGCCAGCTCTAGTTTAGCAGGCAAACCACTGGTTAGACCACTCTCTTTTTAACCTGTTGCTTAATCTGTGCTAACTAACTGCCAATTCACAGCTGGACACTGGATCCAGCTGGTGCGACTGCAAGCACACTTTACAATTTCCTTGGAATTGTACCTTTTTTGTTGTTTAGTGTTAGTATTATTACATTCAAGTGAGCACATTTCAATCAAAATCTGAAAGTGAAAGTTGCATAACACCACCTAGGGACCATCAAGAAAAGCCTTTCCCGCAAAATCCATTGCTTAAATATGGAGATTTATGAGAAGCCACAGAGAGGCCAACAATAACTTTGAACGGGACACAGATTTCAGTGTCTGTAAGTGGAGTAGCCTAATTGTAAGCAGTTAATAAAAAAGTATCATCAAAAAGCATGAAAGTGACCCAGCTGAGATGTCAGAAAAGGTTTTCGGCTCTGTCCTGGGTTACCCTCAGATAGGGCCACAGTGTCAATGGACCCCCCTTCTACAGCTTTACGCTGTATTCATAATTGTACAGCTTTACGGTGTATGGTAATTTCTCCTTTGGAAATATTTTGGAAATCAAAGGAATGTGCTCTCTAAATGTTCCTTGTTTCTTGCTCCATTTCAATGTAGGAGGATTTGAGCCCTTGGACCACACCTCAGGACTACCAAGCCCAAAAGTCTTACTTCTTCCCCTGTTCAAAGTCCTGCTGGTTGTGTGGCAGATCAAGTAACTGACTTCTGCCACACCGCTGACCAGTCCTCCCCCAACTTGGATAATGTTTTACAGCCATTGAACACAGCCCACATGCATCTATTAATTATTGCAATTATTACAATTTGTACAGCCATCCCATACAGCCTGGTTCCATTCTAGGTTCCTTCCTAAGTTTCGACCCTATTAGGAGTTTTTCCTAGCCACTGTGCATCAATCCTGTTGTTGCTCTCTCTTTAGGGTTCCAAGCTTGGTGTTTTGTAAGAGCACTTTGTAACAACTGCTGCCTTTATAAAAGACATGTAATTAACTGATACTGGTAATTTTGTGATCAAATTAGGCCAACACTTATTGGTCCAAACTCAATTTGCAATGTATAGCACAGCATCCATTTGGTGAAGTATAATGGTGGAGGCATTGTGCTGTTAGAATGCTTTTCATCAGCAGGGGCTGGGTATCTTGTTAAAATTGAAGGGAGAATGGATGTAGCAAAGTAGAGGGAAATACAGCGTCTTAACCTGCAAATACTATTGAATATTTGCAGCGTTCTTTGAAAATTGCGATCCACAAGCATCGTCAGCTAATCTGAATAACCTTTTAACGCTAACCAATGTCAATATACAATATTTCGATTTCAAGGGTCACTAAAATATCAAATAGAATGAAATCCTTAAAATGTGTAATTGAGTAATGACAGAATTGGATCTGAATGCTTTTTCAAGGTACTGTACAGTTCAAAATTTATATAATAACTCTCTCATAAAGCCTGTAATAGTATTTCTTGCAGTATGTTTGAATCACACAAAGTTGTATATGAAACATAATCAGAAAAATAAGATTTTCAAGAGAATGCTGTGTGGTTAAGTACTGTCCAAACATGGTGTATGTATTAGAAAAATTAAAGCTGACATTAAGCAATTACCACATAATATGTATCATGAATGACATCTTTCATGCTTCATGTGGTGTCAATGCTTTCAATGCCATTGAATCTGGTCTAACCAGCAATATTAAGATTTGTAAGAAAAATTGGTTTCAGATTTATATTATTTATTAAACCCAATAGGATAGGATTAAGTATTATATATCTATTTTCTTATGGAACAATTTGACTCTGATCCACCATATAGTAATAAGGTGGCCGGATCCGGAAGGCTAATAACTGGTCTAAAGTCTTTTGATCCCAAAGACTCAGCATGATCCCACTAAAGGGCTGGATCAGGACAGAAAGGCACCCTAACCAATAACTGTCAACGTAACTATGGTGATGAGTTTAAACAAAAGAAAATGAATGGTTGATGTTTAAGTGATGATTTTATGAACAAAGTCTATTCCATCAATAAGGAATGAATAGTAAATGTATGCAATTACAGCTTCAGGCTCTATAACATATTTATTTATTTTTCAAAGTGCCTTCACGTAGGTTTCAAATAGCATGTACAGAATTGTTTCCACTGACAGCATTGACGTAGTACCAGAACCTGTCAAGTGAACTGTAAGGTGTATTCCCGTTGAAATAATAACTTAATTCTCTTATTGTGAGATTGTGGTACCTGGATCAGAAAGATTGCCTACAATCATCAACTTGTTTAAGACTCGAAACAAAGAAAGAAAGTTTGATCCAGGATAGCAAAAAAAAAAACATCTCAGAAAGCCCATTACCCTTTTCTCATTCTGTGTTGTGCTGCCTGCGACTGATGTCCATTTCACAGCCCACCGCAGGTCCTTAGGGGAAGGGAAATGGAATAGGGGCCCACTAGCTTAACAAAGCTCTTCAGACGAGGCCAGCCCCCTGCCTCTGTCCCCAATAAGCCCAGCTTGATAGAGTTTACATGGCAATTAGGAGAGGGACGAGTGGCCCTTTACGAGTTGGATAAATGAAAGGCCTGGCTGGTCTGGCTCCGGCCGCCTCAGGTCCTTTCCTAGTATGAGCTGAGCCCTGCCACCGGTTCCCTCTCTGTGATCTCTGTCACACTGAAGCCATTAGTCCAGCGGTGCTGAAACTAATAAGGGTGCTCTTATTTTGGGTTTGAGATCAAAGACGGTCTCAGTTTATGATGGATTGAGTTGTTCAGGTTTGCTGTAGGGCCAGCAAATCACAGCACTTTTATTGGATGTGATGTCCCTGGATCCGCTTGTATTCATTGAGTGGACCGATGATGTAGGAGAATAAAGCACTGTACCTGAGGATGACAGAACTAGATTCTTCTTAACCATTTGACTGAAATTAATAGTTGAAAAAAAGTCATCGGGAGGGAACTTTCATGACTAACTAATGACGTTAACCCTTCACAAGTCCTCCAACCATATTAAGAAATGTGCACTAGATTGATTATCAGTGGGACCGCCTAATTTTTCTTTTGTTCATGAAGTTCATGAAGACAATGCTGAGACATGCTACAAAGTTACATCAAACCATGGTGATTGTCTTGTACAGTCTCGATTTGAGGGAGATGACAAACAAAACTGGGTGTGTAGTTTGTCCGGCTCATGCGTTCTTAGACAGTGACAGTGTTTTTGAAACAGCAAGGGTTTTCTCTTGAGCAATAGCCAAGGGACCGGCCTCTAATGCCAGCTGAGGACACGTGCATGCGTACGTGAACACAGACACAAAGGCATCTGACAGGATAATTACAGCACACAATGATGGACAGGGTGGGTTCCATTTCATCACTGACACCCCCACCCGCCAACGACTTTCTCCCCCAAAACCTTGAACCACAATGTCCCTTAACACACTCCTGCGCAATATGAAGAACCCCATAATTAGGCTGTAGATCTGTTAATTGAGATCATCATGACACCCTTGTAAAGATTTGATGCTTCGTCGAACCTTTGATTACCGCATAGAGTTGTCATATCTACAGTATAATGATGTCATTCCTCTATGTAGGCACATGCCTTCAATACAACTATGAGTTGCACTGTCCTGTAGTTGCCAACCCGATTCAACCTTCAGTAATACATTTTCAGGACACAAGCCCAAATTTGAGGGAGGTGGAATTGCATTTGACTCCTAAAATCTTTTTACTTGGGGTGTGTTTGAATCATTATGAATATGATTGAAACAATAAGAATTGCTTTTGCTAATCTTTGTCGATGTCCTGTTTTGGGTGTGCCAGCTTTCTTGACTCTGTTCCCATAAGAGGAGTTTGTTTGGCTTCCACAAGCAAACGAAAAGGCTCAAGAGGTAGGATTTTAAACTGTTACATGCCAAGGCATAACAGTGTTCATAAAGGTTCATAAAGCCATTCTCTGTCATTGCCCAGTTTCTCACTCAAGAGGGTTTTATTATGAGCGTTAATTTGCTGTCACAAAAGGCAAAAACGTTCCAGGCCACAAAAAAGGCCTTAAAAAAGTTTGGGAAGCACTGACCTATAGAATTAAACAATGAGCAATAGCATTCCTACATTACATGCATATCATGCACATACATCTGTGTCCTCTCTGGCCATGAGTGATAACTGTTCATTTAAAGAGGCCCTCCTTAATCACCTAGCCTGTCTCTGGGGGTCCATTTCAGCATGGAATCTTTTCACTCTTTATTAGCACATTTAGGTTTAGAAAAGTACATAAAGTAGGGCCGCATTTTCCCCCAACCACGCTACATTTACCCTGCTTTAGGGAGTTTGCAGGGCTCATACTGAGCTTACTGCTTGAATATGCATGCTGGGCTGTGGTCCGACGGACTGGTCCCAGGGCGATGTGGCAGGGCTGATGGACGACACAGTCTGCTCTCATTTGGGGGTTCGTCCTAACAAAGGAAAGATGCAGGGAAAGAGGAAGGGATTTTGAGTAAATGAAGAGTCCATGTAAATGAATGGAGATGCCAGCACTGAAGGGTGGAAGGTTGAAAGATGTCATTGCATCAAGCTCTGGAAGCCCATAATCAAACACAAGGGATAACCTCCAAAATGCAGGTTAGGGGGATAGAGCGAAAGAGAGCTATCGCTTAATAGCTGCACTAAACTATATTTGCACCTATATCCAACTCACACCATTTAGATATATCCACAGAAACTAAATACAAAGACTATGTTCATCCACTGTATATCCATTGTATATTAATATATCCACTTCTAATTCTCTTAAACCTCTATGTTTACTCAACTTACACTGCCATTGGAAAGTATTCAAACCACTTAAGGTGTTTAACATTTTGCTGTGTTACGGATCATTTATTCAATTATTATAAATTGTTTCATGCCTTTAATAAAACCAAAAAATACACAATTGACTTAGTAAAATGTGTGCTGCTTTTGAAAAATCAATGAATGATTGAATTACTTTTACCTCATACAAATAACTTATGTAATTTAATGTAATAAATAGAATTTCAAGGATGTACTCAATATCTTTCAAACATCCCGAAACCCACTTATACCCCGGTATGATTCAAAGTTACAAAGGCGGTAAGGGATTGTTCACTTGAGTCAACATCTCCCAAGGTGTGGGTAAATCAAAAAAACTAATTTTGAAGGAGCCAAATAAAAATGTATCCAAGCAAAGGAAAGGGATAATGAGCGTCCATGATTAATACATGGTTTTCCTCTAGTAGAAAATAAAGAGGATTAGATGGGGAATCCTGAACACACAGGCACTTCTTAACCTTCGCAGCACTTCATGACCTCTGAGAGAATAACCAGACGTCCTCTGGTGTTTAAGTGGCTACATTGGTATTTCAAGCCACTCACAGACTCTCTAACATGCCACAATGCAATTATTGCAGGGATTAATTTACCACTCTAAAACGGATAAAGTAATATTGGGTGCAGAGTGAGCTTATATGTGATTGCGTGTGTTTGTGCATTTGTGTGGGTTTTGATTTAACTATACTTCGGAGGACCAGTCTTTATGACACGAATTGTGAAACTAGTACAACTTGATCTTGTTGGGACATTTTACAGGCCTAAGACATGGAGGTTAGGTTAAGGGAAACAGTAACAATTGGGGTTAGGGATACGTTTTAGGCAAAGGTTTAGGCAAACCATAATTAAAATGGAATCATTTCTTTTTGTCTGCATTAGGATAGAAAATCCTAAAATTTGTGTGTCTGTGTGTGGGCAGGCGAGTGGCACATGTTTCAGCGGTGTGCCCCTACTGTGAGTCTAATTAAAAGGGTCGGGGAACAGAGGGGATGCTTTTGCACCCAGCGGGGCCCTATGTGTCTCTCCTCATCTCATCTCCCCTCCCGGCCTCCCCTTTGCCTTTGATTAATGTGATGCGTTAATGCCTTCAGAGAGCAGATGCAAGCGCACCCTGCAGTAGTCTGAGGACCATACACTCTTTTAGTTTTATCTATTGGGGAGCTAGGTAATTTAAGTTGTAGCTATCGGGGAACTAGGTAATTTAAATTGTATCTTTTAGGGAACTAGGTAATTTAAGTTTCATCTATTGGGGAACTAGGTCATTGAAGTTGTATACCTTGGGGATCTAGGTAATCTAAGTTGTATATATTGGGAAACTAGGTAAGTTAAGGAAGTGTTATCACATGGCGGAACTAGGTGATTGTCTGAAATTTTATCCATTTGGAAACTAAGTGATGGTCTGAAGTTTTATCCATTGAGGAGATAAGTGTGACGGAGGATCCCAGTACAATACATCATGTGCACACCAATGGTTTACCTGGACATTCTGGTATTGCAGCTCCTTCACTTTGCCAATATTCCCCTCAAAAGGCACCCTTTAGACCTGTTTCACAGCCATTTGTTTTTTTCACGATTCCCAGAGTTCCTCCTGTTGCAGGACAATGCCCGCTCTTATGTTGCCAGAGTGTGCAGGCAGTTGCTGGATAAGGAAGGCATTATTGCCATTGACTGGCCCTCACGTTCCCCAGATCTGAACTCAATTGAGAACCTCTGGGACGTTACTTATCGGTGCATCCGACGTCACCAAATAGTCGCTTGGTGATTTTGGTTTCCATTGACTGTTGTTACGTAATTTTGTTCTAAACGAATTCCACAACAAACTGTAAAGATTTTGATCTTTAATCTGTTTTCTTCATTGAGACTGGATGTGTGATTTAAGTGTTCCCTTCATTGTTTTGAGCAATGTATTTTGATAATTGAACTAATAATTGTGATGCATGTGATGGCACACACAATGTACAACATTTTCACTGAGAATCAACTCATCAGTTTTGATTAGTAAGCCAAGTGCATGTAGGTATTGTGCAAATAGTAGACTATAGTACTGACTCTTTTGCACACATGCAAAAACATGTGCAATTTGCTTGAATGAAAGAAAATTATAATCTGATGAGAGCAAGAAACTAATTGTCCAGAGATTTTAATTTATTGTTTTGAAAATAATATTTTAAGCGACAGAGAAACACGGTAAATAACATGCAAATGTGAATTTTCTGTTTACATGTAACACATTGCTACAAAAACAAATGTATTGTGTACATACAAATGTGCATACAGTATGTGTACTACAGTAGTAAACAGTATTGACTTTTCCCAGTAAACGTATATCTAGTGTTAAAATCGGTATCTAAAAAGCTCAGGGTGATACCCAATAACATTCGGCCAGACCAAACTGACATTCCTGTGTAGTAAGCAGTCAATGTCAACAAAAAAGTTAAACATATCCAAAATTTGTTAAAAACCATTTCAAGGGTTGACTGCCATGATGAAAAAACATGTACAATTCTTTTTTGACCAGTACAGCTTACAAGATGACAAACAACTTGGACAATTTACTGATGATGTCCCATGAAACAGTTGTGACGTTTGCACTTACAGTTTAAAGTGTTTAGATTATTTAAAAAAAGAATAACTGTAAATCTGAATCAGACATTGTTCTACTAAGATCTGTGTGGTAAGGCAAGCCCTGTCCTGACTCCTATTTTAATAGGGAGCAGCTGTCACTAATGAACCGCCACCCACCCACACACACACACACACTCACACTCACATAAACACTCATACACAAATAAACCCCTACACACACAAACACTCACATACACACACACATACAAACACAAACACTCACACAAACTCACGCACACAAACACACGCATACACACACACGCACAAACACTCTCTCACACACACACACACACACTCACACACACACATTTTGATCTCTAGTGTGTGTGGCTCATCCTCTTCTCTGTTACTCTCTGCAAGTAAGCTGCTGTCTAGTGGCAACCGGGGTCATGACCCTGGCAGAGAAAATAAGATATGATGACTCTTCTTGATCCCCAACGCCCAGTCAGTCAGAACAAAGTAAATCAAATGGATAGATATCATCATATCACCTCATTAGAGAGCCAATGACAATAACGGGTCATAAACACAGCAGACAGAGTAGCAGTTAGCTCATCTGACCAGCAACTGAAATAATTGGAGATCAAATTTGCTATACTGGTCAAATTAAAATGTAGTTCTGTCCTTGAGCAAGACAGTTAACCCTAATGAATTACTTTTTACTGTAAGTTGCTCTGGATAACAGCATTTGTTGAATTACTAAAATTACAAATATGGAAAGGGAAAATATTTATTAAAATGAAGAACCAAAATGCTATTGACAAATCTCTCTAATCTAAATTTGGGAGTTAACTGATAGAGATATTTTCCCAAATTACAATTTCTGGACAGCGGTCTCAGAGAGGCTGTGAGCCATCTGCCTAACTAGGGGCCCCCGGTCATGTTGACATTTGGTCAGAGACCTTTCACCTCTTTGTAAAATGTCATAGGACCCAGTCACCTGGACACAAAGAGTGCTAAACCCCCACGGAGGGAGACTGAGCTAACCTGACAGAAGAGGTACAGCCTGCAATCAAGAATGATTA
>JACXGK010010377.1:6586-18192 GCA_016801125.1 Novumbra hubbsi | reverse complement strand
TCAGTGTGATCCGTTGGAGTTCTAGATGAATGCTTCTCACAGACCAACATTCATCACAGAAACATTTTGATAATTTTAAGGGTACATAATAGATGTCAAGCCAATCCCTGCCAAACACATGGTATTCCAAAGCTCTCCTCTCCTAGACTCCCCTCCTCTCCTTATCACTCCAGAGGTCATGTATGCAAATGTGGAGCTAAATTACATTAATCCCCAAAATGAACCCTGCTCTATAATGATTGGAATGATGTTGCAAACAGAGACAAACCAAAAGGACATCCTGAACTGAATGATTGTGTCACCATAAATCTGACTGCTGAGTGGGATTACAGAGAAGCAGAACTCCCAAAGAGGTTTGTGCATTGATGTCTACAAACAAGCCACCCTAGAAATCAACTACCTTCTATGTATCTCCCTTAAAATAGGCATCAGAGTGTGTCCTTTCATGCAGCCATCATTCTGTTGGCGTGCGTTTAATGTCTTCTCCAAGATTATTTTTATAGCTTCCCACTTTCTCTCTCCAGCCTCTCTTTTGCTGAAACCCAAACAAATGTTGAATCACTCTGTCGGTGGAGAACACAGCTTAGTGGGTAAATAAATAGAAGAGAAATGGGAGTCAGTAACACTGTGATGTTTAAGGAGATGGGAGTCAGTACCACTGTGATTTTTAAGGAGATGGGAATCAGTACCACAGTGATTTTATGGAGATTGGAGTCAGTACAACTGTGATGTACAAATGCAGTAGCACTGTGCAACTTCCTTCATGCACATTGCATTGGTGGGAGGCAGTAGCACTGTGATCATGCTGGTGTGAGGCAGTAGCACTGTGATCATGCTGGTGGGAGGCAGTAGCACTGTGATCATGCTGGTGGGAGGCAGTAGCACTGTGATCATGCTGGTGGGAGGCAGTAGCACTATGATCATGCTGGTGTGAGGCAGTAGCACTGTGATCATGCTGGTGGGAGGCAGTTACACTGTGATGTATAAGCTGGTGGGAGGTAGTTACACTGTGATCATGCTGGTGGGAGGCAGTAGCACTGTGATGTATAAGCTGATGGGAGGCAGTAGCACTGTGATGTATAAGCTGGTGGGAGGCAGTTACACTGTGATCATGCTGGTGGGAGGCAGTTACACTGTGATGTATAAGCTGGTGGGAGGCAGTTACACTGTGATCATGCTGGTGGGAGGCAGTTACACTGTGATGTATAAGCTGGTGGGAGGCAGTTACACTGTGATCATGCTGGTGGGAGGCATATTTTAGGTCCTCTATTTTTTCTATGAATAATGTTGTATGAAACCGTTACCTTACATTGTTGTTGCATTGTTTGTTCAGAAAAATATTTTTTATATAAACTCATTGAGGTACTAAAGATCAATACTTTACTTTATAGACACTCTGGATAAGATCCTCAGTAAAATAGTGTGTTGTTGTTATGTATTACACTAAGAACTGTTTAAATGAAGACAACATAAATCAGTGGATTTCAGACTGTTCAAGTTGTTTGTGAAATCACACATTTGATTGTAATCTACCAATGACTAATCATCTGGCTCATTTGAGGGCTTCAGACCATCACATTAACCATTCAGGACTGTGCATGGAAATGTCTAGGGACAAAGGTAAATGCATTACAAAACATATTTAGTGGAGTTTTGTTCATTAAATAAGGACACACAATGATTTATTAGGCACATGTGGAAAAATAGAATTACAAAGACTGCATGGGGACTTTAAACTAAATCAAAAGCTTCCAAAATAGTAAATCATTAATGTTGCATGGTGAGTTGTTTGTAGTGGTTGAATCATATACAGTATGTACACACTTTCCAAAAGCTTTACTTACCGTTCTACTGTTAGTATATTCTACTGCTCTGTATTCAGATTTTTTACTTCTTTCTAAAGGACACTAATAACATCTCCCTTCTGTGCTTTGCTAATGGTCTTTCAAGATAAGAACAATGCACAATGTCTACATGATCAAAGACAGGAGGAAACAGATGCAGACAATGATTCTAATATGGGAAAATGAGCCCACTTATGTACTGCTAGTACAAGATAGAATGGTGGACATGGGAGGAGAGAGAGCAACAGAAACAGAGTGAGAGAGAGAAAGAGAGAGAGAGGAATAGAGAGAGAGAAAGAGAGATGGAGAGAAAGAAACAGAGAGAGAGAGAGTAATAGAGATAGAGAAACTGAGATGGAGAGATTGAGAAACAGAGAGAGAGTAATAGAGATAGAGAAACAGAGAGAGAGAGCAATAGAGATAGATAATTCAAAAGGGAGAGATAGAAAAACAGAGAGAGAGAGAGAAACAGAAAGAGAGAGAGCAAGGGACAGAGAGAGACATTTGGGAGATAGAAAAGGATGACGATTGTCAAACAACAAGAGCTATTAGTAAGAGTTAGTTACTGTGACATCATTAACCACACACAGTGTCCTCTGTCATTTAAACGACCTAATGTACCACACACTCGACTGTCATATGGACCACCTCTGTACTACACTTTCCTCTATAATGTAAACCACTTTTAGACACAGTCTCCTAGAGCAGCACTACACACAGTCTCCTCTATTGTCTAGACCACCTTGTACCACACATCATGTAGACCACCTCTGTACCACACAGTACTTGCTCAAATATCTCACTGTGACAGAAGCCTTTCTGAGTCACATGGCAATATTTTTTTGACAGTTTGAACCTCAAGTAGTTTTGTAATTTTTATAGCACAGCTCATTTTCTATGGCGCTATCAGCACTGACTGATTAATATGGACTTACTGGGGCCACAGAACACTGATCTAGTCCTTGAGGAAAATGCCAACAGAGCATGGGATGGCATCAGTATTACAATGACAGGATGAGCTTCAGGCTGTGTCCTAAATGGAAATATATGTCCTGGGTAGAGCACAACTTTTGACCAGGGCAAATGATGGCAATCCACTTCATAGGGAATAGAGTGATATTTGGGCTGTGTAGTAGTTTCACAACACTAAATCATCAGGTTGGATGTGGACTCAGCAGTCCTTTAATATCACACTGCTAATACCCTGCACTGTGGTGTCAGGGACCTGTCAGACTATCGGGGGGGGGGGGTCTGTATGTGGGGAAACGGCTACAGCTGCCTAAACCCAGGTTACAAACACCTCTGATTAGACTTTGCTCACTATCCTTTGCACAGCGGCCTCTAGTTTAATGTTACGCACAGGTTAGGACCTGGGTTAAAAGTGAGGTGTTAGAGGTTAGGACTTGGGTTTGGGGTTAGGAGTTAGAAGTTGCGTTTGGGAGGTTAAGTGACCCTATAGAAGGAAGACAGTTTAACTCCATGTTTGCTAAGTGTGTTTTGTAGAAGTTAATCAACAAAACGTGTCTAACCAGGCTACAGAGGTTATAGTTTTCTACTCTGGTCACAAGACAGATACAAAGAGGTCAGTTGATATAGTTTTCTACTCTGGTCACAGGACAGATTCCAAAAGGTCAGTTGATATAACTGTCTTCTTTCAAAAAGGTTAATTCTGAAATAAAATCCAACAGGATATTGCTGAAGGTAACTGCCTTTTGTTTTACATTGTAATGTGCATAAAGGGGTTTACAATAATATTGCAATTATAATTATGTTTTTGAGGTGGTAACAATCTGACCTAAAGTCGTTTTCCAAACCATATTAATGTTCTCTTAAAACATGGTTCCCATCTCCTTACCCAGGGTCCTGATCTCCTAACCCATGGTCCTGATCTCCTAACCCATAGTCCTGATCTCCTAACCCATGGTTCTGATCTCCTAACCCAGGGTCCTGATCTCCTAACCCATGGACCTGACCTCCTAACCCATGGTTCAGATCTCCTAACCCATGGTCCTGATCTCCTAACCCATGGACCTGACCTCCTAACCCAGGGTCCTGATCTCCTAACCCATGGTTCTGATCTCCTAACCCATGGACCTGACCTCCTAACCCAGGGTCCTGATCTCCTAACCCATGGTTCTGATCTCCTAACCCATGGACCTGATCTCCTAACCCAGGGTTCTGACCTCCTAACCCATGGACCTGATCTCCTAACCCATGGTTCTGACCTCCTAACCCATGGACCTGATCTCCTAACCCATGGTTCTGATCTCCTAACCGATGGACCTGATCTCCTAACCCAGGGTTCTGACCTCTTAAATCAATGAAAGCCATAAGTCTGCAGGCCCCTGTCCATGGTTCTGAAACAGCAGGCATTGAGCCTGTCAGTGCCTGTCCAGATACTCAATATATTATTATAATGTTTTAGAAACCCCAGGTCTATCTGCTCTGAAACATCCATTTGAAGCCTCTTGAATAATAAATGTTCCTCTATTATCATTCAGACAAGGTTTTGAAAAAATATCCACTTTTGAATAGTTCAGAGAAAATAAACAGGAATAAACCGACTGAGCGTGTTTTAAATGGCACCCTATAAAGTTCTCAAGACCCCATAGTGCTCTGGTCAAAAGTAGTGCTGTAAAGAGGGAGCAGTGCATCATTTGGGAGGCAAGCCATCAAGCGACTCCTATGGAGCTGACAACAAAGCTGTGTTCTGGGGAAGACCAATCAAACAGCTCCTCTTCTCTATAAAGCCTCAGGTTCCATTTCAAAGTAAGAGTGCACCTGTTGGGTCATCCTGTCTTCAACCAGCCTACTTCTCATTTAGAAAGTAATCAAAGACACTCAATTCCCATTGTGGTTTTTCCATTTCACAAAATCCCTAATGCAGATTCTGCATACCAAATATTTTCCAATGAATTAATGAGGAAAATACAGAGGACTGAGGCCCGCTCAGAGATAGAAGAGGAAATGCATGACACTGTTAGATTCCCTAACATTGACATTCACACAATCACAGAATAAGGAATAAATTACCTATCCTATCTCATTTAAAATAGTTAGGTATTCATGGAGATTAATGTAAATTGTCAATATCACAGTTTATTCAAAAAAAGACTTCCACTCATGTCAATCTATTTGTTCAAGTCGAAATAACTAAATATAAAAACAGAAACCTTTTCGCTAAGAACAGTAATAAATAAAGGGAATAGCAAAACAGAGGATCTATTGAATACTTGTGATTAATGCTTTTCAACTAGCGCTGTTGTCTTAAAATAATTAAAAATTAAAATGTATTCACTCATTTAAAAAGTCATTGGTACGTGTTTTGGCTTTCTTAGATCAGAATAAAGGTCCTGCTTAGATCTCGCTATGTGTGACATGATTTACACCAGTCTGTCGTTAGCTATGTCTCTCTCTTGTTCTCTCTCCTTCTGTGTGTGTGTCTTTATAAGTGTATGTGGGGTTGTGTGCGTGTGCATTCAAGTGTGTGTGTGTGTCCCATCCTGCTCACGTCCCTCAGTGTGTATCTAGTTACAGTCAGAGTAAACCTTTACTTACATTAATTCACAGAGGTGACCTGTGATAATGATTGGAAGGGGAGATGTGCTCCAGCGGGAGATGACAGGTCACTGGTTCAAGATCACAGTAATGCAGAGAAGCAGCTCCACATCTCACATCACTTGGCTAGAGTGCCAAAACATATCGATTTGGAAAACAAACCCAAGCAAAGGAGAAAAACCACCAGCCCACCACAGACACATCCCAAACTGTATTTGCTCTGACTCCAAGAGCAATCAGCGAAGGGCATGTGTGGGGCAGTGGGGATGAAGCACAGACAGTGGGGATGAAGCACAGACAGTGGGGATGAAGCACAGACAGTGGGGATGAAGCACAGACAGTGGGGATGAAGCACAGACAGTGGGGATGAAGCACAGACAGTGGGGATGAAGCACAGACAGTGGGGATGAAGCACAGACAGTGAGAATGAAGCACAGACAGTGAGAATGAAGCACAGACAGTGGGGATGAAGCACAGACAGTGGGAAAGCACAGACAGTCCAGACAGTGGGGAAGCACAAACAGACCTCTCTCCTCTCTCCTCTATTTATTTAGCCCTCCTCTCTCTCCTCTATTTATTTAACCCTCCTCTCTCTTCTCTTTATTTAACCCTCCTCTCTCTTCTCTTTATTTAACCCTCCTCTCTCCTCTATTTATTTAGCCCTCCTCTCTCCTCCTCTCTCTACTCTTTATTTAACCCTCCTCTCTCCTCTATTTATTCAGCCCTCCTCTCTCTCCTCTATTTATTTAGCCCTCCTCTCTCCTCCTCTCTCTACTCTTTATTTAACCCTCCTCTCTCTCCTCTATTTATTTAGCCCTCCTCTCTCCTCCTCTCTCTACTCTTAATTAACCCTCCTCTCTCCTCTATTTATTCAGCCCTCCTCTCTCTCCTCTATTTATTTAGCCCTCCTCTCTCCTCCTCTCTCTACTCTTTATTTAACCCTCCTCTCTCCTCTATTTATTTAACCCTCCTCTCTCCTCCTCTCTCCACTATTTATTTAGCCCTCCTCTCTCCTCCTCTCTCTTCACTTTATTTAACCCTCCTCTCTCCTCCTCTCTCTTCACTTTATTTAACCCTCCTCTCTCCTCCTTTCTCCATTATTTAACCCTCCTCCTCTCTCTTCTATTTATTTAGCCCTCCTCTCTCCTCTTTACTTAGCCCTCATCTCTCCCCTCTCTCCTCTTTAGTCCTCCTCTCTCCTGCTCTCCTCTTTATTTAGAGCTTCTATCTCCTCTCTCCTCTCTTTCTGCTCTATTTCTTCATCTTGAGTACCTCCCTCAAAATTTTCTCTTCTCTATCTTACATGTTCTCTCTATGCTCTCTATATTATTTTGACTTAATTGATTAATTTATTTACATTTAAAGTGCAAAATCTTTTTTTGTCCAAGACTGTTTTTTTATATTGCTATAGCAAATATAAAAACAAATTTTTACTAAGAGCATTCACCAAAATATAGATAATTGTCAGTGTTGTCTGCTCATTGTCTGTCGGACATTTCCTTCAAACTCAGTGTGGGTCTGTTTAATCTAAGGGGAATACTAAATATAATCTAAGGGGAATACTAAATATAATCTAAGGGGAATACTATGTATAATCTAAGGGGAATACTCTATATAATGGAAGGGGAATACTCTGTATAATGTAACGGGGATACTAAATATAATCTAAGGGGAATACTATGTATAATCTAAGGGGAATACTCTGTATAATGTAAGGGGAATACTAAATATAATCTGAGGGAAATACTCTGTATAATCTGAGGGAAATACTCTATGAGGAGCCAATATTATCATATATTTGGCAGGAGGTTAGGAAGTGCAGCTCCATTTCCACCTCATTTTGTTGGCAGAGTGAATCCAGTGGGTCTTCTCTCCGGAGCCAGGTCTGTCTGTGGGACTCTCTTGATAACAAGGCCATGGTCAAATCAATATTATTTTATTACCTTATAATTTGTAAAAAGTACAAATGTCACAGTAAAAATGTTGGAGTAACTTTCCTGAAAACCGTCTAGTGTGTTGTCGTTTTAGTAGATACTGTCGTCAATAGAGTGACAAGGTGTAAATTATACTCTTCAATTAACAAATATGTGAGTAAACACAGTCCATGGTAATGAATAATTGATCAATTTGGTCATCATGGAGTCATGGTATGCGTGTGAATAGGAGGTACACATAACATCATTAATCACATCGACCCCTGTGGTAAAGGTGGACCTGATATGCAGAAGGCAACATCATTTAACATGGGCTAACATTTGCTGATGGTAGCCTAAACTGCAAACAGCAGAGAGAAACTGGCATATTGAAGTGTACATGTTGATGACTAGACAACATGTATCAGTTTCCACTGCTATTGTATCTTTTTTGGTTAAAACTTATTTTCCCTTTCCAAAAAACTCAGTGCTGGGTTGGATACAACATTTAACTACCTGTTGACACCCAATCTCTCATCTGGATCCACTTCAATCAGGATTGTACCACGTCTTCTTCATCTACTGTGGATTTTGTGGATTTCTTTGCATGTTATTTGAGTGGTCAGTGTGAAGCCTAATGTCTGTTGTTTGGGCAGTCAGTGTGAAGCCAAATGTCTGTTGTTAGGGCAGTCAGTGTGAAGCAAAGTGGCTGTTGCTAGGGAGGTCAGTGAGAAGCCAAGTGTCTGGTGTTAGGGAGGTCAGTGTGAAGCCAAGTGTCTGTTTTTAGGTAAATCAGTGTGAAGCCAGTTGCCTATGCCTATGTGTCACAGTAGTCCTATCCAGGACCAGCTGCTGCTTGTACAAAGACACACTGGCTTAATTGTTTTGCAGGGTCTTATTAAGCATATTACATAAAAGTGTATGTAAGGGTGTGTGCTCATGTTAATACTTTGTTGTTTCATGTGTTTGTGTGAATCCATGCATGTTAGTCTATGTTTTCATCAATGTCAACACAAAACATACAAAGGGATGTGGGAATCCTGACGGAACATCCAATAGTGATTGTCATCGGTCGGTCTGTGGCATGGATCAATACGGGAGCAGTAATCACATATTAATCACATCATGGACCACAGCAGAACAGAGAGGCTGAGCCGGGAAGGACAAGTGTCTTGGATTAGGATGTTTGATCAACCAACAGGTCAACAACCAACGAGTTGCTGAATGCAAGCAGGAACTCTGTGATCAATGCAGGTTTTGGCTGTCCTGAATAGATTACTATTCTCTACACAGTGTACTAATATTCACCAAGACCCACAGTGTACTAATATTCACCAGGAGTCACAGTGTACTAATATTCACCAGGACCCACAATGTACTAATATTCACCAGGACTCAAAGTGTACTAATTTTGCACCAAGACCCGCAGTGTACTAATATTCACCATGGCCCACAGTGTACTAATATTCACCATGGCCCACAGTGTACTAATATTCAGCAGGACCCACAGTGCACTGCTTTTGACAAGGACCCATGGCGCATACATTTTCACCAGGACCCACAGTGTACTAATATTCACCAGGACTCACAGTGCACTAATAATCACCTGGACCCACCGTGCGCTATTATTCACCAGGACTCACAGTGCACTAATATTCACCTGGACCCACCGTGTGCTATTATTCACCAGGACTCACAGTGTTCTGCATTTGACAATGACTCACAGTGCACTGCTTTTGACAAGGACTCATGGTGCATTACTTTTAACCAGGAGCTCAATGAATAAAAAAATGTTTTTTTTACTTAAATAAGTGCAGTATTATTATTCTTAAAGACTTATTAGACGTATTACTGGACATTACCTGCTTGACAACCTGGAATCCACTGAGGAGAGACAGGTAGTCTTTACCAACCACACAAATGTACAAACATTCAGCAGTTAGAAGAGACTGGTTCTGCGCTGATGATGATTCTTATTCTAGCGCAAACAAAAAGCCAGATATTGTTTTTGTAGGAGGAGGCCTGAAAGAGGTTCTAATTGTAGAAGTAGGCTGCTGCCTTGTTTGCCAATGGAACTGGCATTTACATGCATATTCACCAGATTGCAGGCCTGTCAGAAACAAAGCGGCTGTCTGAAGAAGGATGTGATAGTGGCACATCTCAGTACCCATTCAAGGAGAAATACATACATATAATTAAAAAAAATTATGTTCAAAGTAGACTAATAAAAAATTATGCATGTTTTCTTAGACTAGAACATAGAAAATCACAGTACTTAACTAAAATAAATTTGTAAAATCATACACTCTGCAAATCTCTAAATTTTCTGAGCATAAACTAGACATTAATCATTTCTATTTTGAATTAAACATTGATGCACTATATGAAAAAGTTTCCTAAAACTTCACAAAGGTCTTACAGGCATTCAATTCAGTGATCAGTTAAAAAACGACTGATAGCTTTTGATAGATTAAGTTCAGAAACCTTCTGCAGACGTCCCAAAACACACAAACACACACACATACAGACAGACACACACACAAACACACACACACTCCTACACACACTCACACACACACACTCACACGCACACATGATGATCACATTAATGCGGATCAGCAAAGCCATGAGTTTATAATTCAACCGAGGTAGATTTACTATTTGGCCTTGGATAAAGGCTCTGTCATTTCAGTAAAATGCTTGGCCCTCCACTTTAAACTTATAGCAAGTTGTACAAAGAATTGTGGTTTGGTCAATTTAACGATCAACATTTAAAGAGGCATTTGCATGTGTTTTGTACATAAAAATGTGTATGTAAGTATATTTCATTTTCAGCAGTAAAAATCTGCCAAGAAAATGGTGGTACACCAGTCTGTCCCTCTGAGTGTATGTGGATGAATGATGAATGAGCTGGCATAGGAAATGGCAGCAAGAGAAAAGCCAAATGTCCTTTCAGTTTGACAGCAACATCCTCCCTGAAAGGAAGTCTGCTGTGTTAGTGGCTGACATCTCATTGGAGCCTGAAATTCAATTTAAGTTAAAATGCAGGGCCTGGAAGTCTTTGGTTGGACACACCAATCATGGATGCATCAGCCCTGTCAGGATGAAGGGTGCATCTTCTGGGTAGTCTCAAATGGCACCCTATTCCCACTGGGACTCTGGCCTACAATAGAGCACCACATTAGGGAATAGGGGAGAGGGTTTTCTCCTTTCTGCAAGGAAAGGGTATGTGTGTTCCTCAGCCAACAGACACCTCCATTCTGAAGCTGTTGCAGAAGGATGAATTCCAGGAATGCCAACATTATGCATTTGCTCTGTTTGTCAATGGAATGAAAGGTCTTTTGATTTTTTTATCAAAACGTCACACGCATGAATACACACACACACTCATATGAGACCCACATACAAAGACACTCACATCTCCGTTTAGGTTTTTTCTCTTCTATTTCATCAGTGTAGATGTGCTCTAGATGGGTGACCAAACCACGGGTCCAAATGGCACCCTTCTCCCATGGAGTGCGCTAATTTTATTCAGAACCCCATGTATGGCAAATATGACTCCTCTGACCCACCACATGATTGAGGTCCATTATTCCTCAGTTTAATGACTCAGGACTGAACATTGGGGACTAAATATTGAAGACTTGAGTAATGAGGGATGAGGACCAAAGGTTGAGAACTGATGGATGTGGACTAAGGGACCAATACTGATTCTAAAGACTGAGGTCTGGGGGATAAGGACTTAGGAACAAGGTAACGGAGGAGTAAACACTTAGATATCTAAGGGCTGGAGGAGGAGGACTAAAGGTTGATGGATAGGGGACAAGGACTGAAGACTAAGGGCTGGAGGAGGAGGACTGAAAACTGAGGGTTGGAGGAGGAGGACTGAGGGAAGAGGGTTGAGGGAGAAGGACTGAAGACTGAGGGCTGGAGGAGAAGGACTGAAGACTGAGGGTTGGGGGAGGAGGACTGAAGACTGAGGGTTGGAGGAGAAGGACTGAAGACTGAGGGTTGGAGGAGGAGGACTGAAAACTGAGGGTTGGGGGAGAAGGACTGAAGACTGAGGGTTGGAGGAGGAGGACTGAAGACTGAGGGTTGGAGGAGGAGGACTGAAGACTGAGGGCTGGGGGAGGAGGACTGAGGGAAGAGGGTTGGGGGAGAAGGACTGAAGACTGAGGGTTGGGGGAGGAGAACTGAAGACTGAGGGCTGGGGGAGAAGGACTGAAGACTGAGGGTTGGAGGAGAAGGACGGAAGACTGAGGGTTGGGGGAGGAGGACTGAAGACTGAGGG
>JACXGK010010376.1:0-18052 GCA_016801125.1 Novumbra hubbsi | reverse complement strand
TGCATAGCATTTACCCCCAAACCAATGACCGTGGAACAATACTGTTCCCTGCATAGCATTTACCCCCAAACCAATGACCGTGGAACAATACTGTTCCCTGCTTAGCTTGTGCACCCAAACCAATGACTGTGGAACAATACTGTTCCCTGCATAGCATTTACCCCCAAACCAATGACCGTGGAACAATACTGTTCCCTGCTTAGCTTGTGCACCCAAACCAATGACTGTGGAACAATACTGTTCCCTGCATAACATCTACCCCCAAACTGATGAGACACACACACACAAACACGCCGTGTCTCACTCTATTGGAAGAAAAACACACTCTACATGTTGTTGTTGTTTCTGCAGCTTTATCATCCATCCTGGGGTAGTTAATCAACCCAGTATCGTGCAGCTGGTGCTGTTATTCCCTATAAATACACACTGTGCTTCAAACCAGTTTGCATCCCTTCTACTGTCATTTCTATCATGCAAATATGTCATTGGATTGTTAGTAGTTTCTGTAAGAAAAACAACGACAACCAATTAACCCTTTTCACATTTTTGTTATTGGGCACCATGAATAAGCCTTGTAGCCTTGTTTGTTACCCTGTTAAGAAGCATGTAACAGTTTGGATTCATTTGTGAATGTCTAATGTTTGCACAAAGCTATAATTCTGATGTTTGATTTGGCACATTTGATGTTCTTTTGCACACACACACATATATATATATATATATATAATATGTAATATGCAAAAGAACATCAAATGTGCCAAATCAAACATCAGAATTATATATATATATATTGGACGTCTCCAGCATCAAAACAGCTTTCAACCATTCTCTGCTCTGGCCATTATGTTTGTTTTGTTATGTTGTTCCTGTATTGCAGACTATTTGGGTGTACGATTGGGTGAGTTAGTTGTTTTGTAATTATCCTCTCAAGCCTGTCACAGGGCAGATCATCGCTCCCTGCGTTCGGTTTGGCCTTCATTACGTCGTTCTCTCTTTTAGAATTCCAGGAAATTGTGAGTGTGTTGTTTCTGGGCGTCATCAGAAGAGCTACATTGTGCTGTTTGGCGCTTGCATTGTTGTGTAGAAGCACGCCGCCGGATTAGAGTTTAAAACAAAGTGTTTATGGCTCTCAGCTGCCAAATTGGAATACAGTACATTGGTAAATAAGTAGAGATTAAAGGCCCCTTGCCAGTACAGGGTAACCCTACTCGGCTGGGAGGCTGTGCGTTTTCAACAAAATCTCATAAGTGATCTATTATTGCTTAATCATCGTGGCCGGTGTTGACACCCTCTACTCAACAGTTTCATCCTACTCTCATACAGGCGACAACACGAGGAACTGTTTTAGGGCCGTGGGACGTTGTTTGTGTGAACAATTTTATCAGGGACCCTTTTTCAAGGTGCTTTGTGTATAACGTTATCCCTGCATGGAAGCTAACTAGGCCTAAACAGCAGCAACTTCGCATTCAAACAAACGTTCCCAATCCTGTGCTAGTGTTTCAATTCCTCATTTGGTTGATGATTGATCTTAAAAAAGCTGTACAGACAACATTATTTGGGGGGGAATATACAGTGCTCAAAAGAAATGAAGGAAACACATGGGGTCTAGTTGAAGTGTCTGTATGCACTCTCTACAACATTACAACATCAGGACATGCTGCTGATGAGACGGCGGGTGGTGTCCTGGGGTTCTCCCAGACCTGGGTCAGGGCGTCAGTGAGCTCCAGGAGTGTCTGTGGCGCTACTTGGCGGTGTTCAATGCAGTGGTACATAATTGGGTTCCCCATTGGATTCAGGTCTGGAGAACGTGTGGGCCAGACAATGGCATCAATATTTTTGTCCTCCATGGACTGCCTACAAACTCTAGCCACATGAGGCTGGGCATTGTCCTGCACCAGGAGGAACACAGTAATCCCTCTTGCAACGGCAGGTGTGGATGTGACAACCTCAATGGGCTGCAAGTACCGCCTCATGCTATCGGTAGTTACCAAGACACTAGCAAAACTAGAGTAGAATCAGTCAGGAAGGATAAGGAGAGAGCAATTGTCTGTGGCCACCAGCTGCAAATCTATTTTGGTTGTCTTGCTGTTGCCTCTCCAGTGCACCTTCATTTGCACTAAAACAGGCTCACAATTGCTTATGCTTTCTAACTGGACAGATTGTTATCCCTGATCATTGCCTTGGTGTTATACGTTGATGATTATGTGTTACCATAATCTTTTTGAAAAGTGTACTTTCAAGATATTTCACAGTAGCTTAGATGATGAACAATGATTTCCTACACTATTTCGTTACTGTTTTTGTATACGAACAGGAATTTTGTGAACTGTGTGCGGCTTTAGCAACCAGGAAATTCGAGATTTTGCGTGGCCCGGTCTGCCATTGTTTGCTGGTGTTTTTAAGGAGATGTTCACGTTTCTTGAAGAACTTGGTGAAAGAGAACGAGGGAACAGGCCCGGCTAGAAGTCTACATGTTAAAGGAGAAAAACATAGTTTTCACACTCACACCAGTTGCTCTTTAATTGAGTAGAGAGAGCCAGTCAGCAAGGAGAAAGATTGCCTATATAGCTATTAATTGGTTGAGCTTTTTTCTTTTTTTGTTGAGGTGAGTGAATAAAAAATGGCATGTGAGTAAAGTTAAGCGGAGGTAGAGTCATTGGTGTTTTGGTTTCTCGTCAATTTAGTTTCAGTCAGTCAGATGGAATCTACACTGAGAGTACTGTATTGACAGATCAACAGAGATAGTCGGCCATGAAGAAATATAAACGAAGGGAGGGATATTTCATTGAACGATTAAATGTATATCATTAAATGCAGTTGTGAAATTAGATTAATGTCAATGCATCTTTTTAAGTGGCTTTTTATTTTTGTATTAAATGTGTATAGGCTATTTATAATGAGCTGAGTGAGAAAGCCAATGGCGTAATGTCTTGAGAAAAAGCAGCCACATGAACCCATTTTTAAAAGTTATGGAAGACCCGATAGTGACATAATCATTTTAACTCCCCCAATATATATATATATATTTTTTTAAATATATTTTTATTGTGTATGTATACATATAATAAGGATTTGTTTTTAATAATAAACGAAACAATTAAAGATAGTTGTGGACCTCCAGCACACCCTAGTTTGACAACCCGTGGTCTACAACAACATGCTGTCATTGGTGTGTGGGCCGCTTGCTGTCTGGCGTGCCACTGACTCAGGGTAGTGGACTAAATGAGAGCCTGTCACCTGGACTCTCTCCATTCCTCAGAGACTGGGGCCAAACCACACAGATTTTAAATATCCACTTCTCTTGGGTGTCTGTCTGTGTTTTCTTCCATTTTCATTTTGAAGGCTATTTTAACACCAAACCTGTGCAGTGTGCAGAACAACAGCATTCAGTGATTGTGCGGTAATGTACAGAATTTTTTTGTTTTTTTTTACGACGGTTATTTGTTTGACTACCACAACCTCTGTACCACCGAGCTAGTTTCCTCTTGCATGAAACATCGATGTTAAAGTAGCAAAATGGATCTCTGGCGTAGTATATTCAAGGTGTGTCAGATGGGTCAGGTGTTCATTTAAGCTTTCCCTGTGTGTAGGTCTCAATAAAACCATTCGGATCACCTCTGTGCGGACGCTGCAGGAATGCTTAGGATCCTAACACGTGCTATATTGTGATTTTTGTCCAAAGCAGTTGTTCTAATGCCACTGAAAAGTTTTGCACAGGATTAACTCTCCTCTGGGTCCACTGCAGCAAGCCTACATTGGGGGGTAACCCAGCCAGGCGAGGGCTCCTTTGTCCTCTCTGTGGCTTAAAGTAACCCCCCCCCCACCCCCCCTACAGTGCTACAAGAAGCACTGTGGATACCGACCAACCTTGGAGATATAAATAGGTCTACCCTGCAAGGGGTCTTTCACTAGGCCAGATAATATCACATGCGGGTGGGTGTAGGGTGTGTGTGTGTGTGTGGGTGTCTCTGCCCCTAGTAGACTGTGGTGTCAAGGCACCCCCGGTGTATCGGTTTCCCCAGAGAATGGCGGTGGGAGTCTGGAGGACGGTGTCCCCGTGGGGTTGGGTTGGGTGGGGGCAGACCGTGTGTCCCCCGGGTGGAGGCCTGGGCCAGGACAGGGAGTGCAGGGGGGACCAAGGGCAGCCCACAGCAGGGAGGGAGAGGAGGTGTAGAGGCAGTACTGGGGCTGCTGAGTCATGCCTCGGCTGGCTACACTGATAGAACCAGCCATGTGGGGCCCAGCGACGGGCGCCGGTGCCAGCGGGAGCATGCGTACCTCCGCGGGGGGCGGGGGGGGATGGCTAGTGGGGCGTCCGTGTCATGGTGATGCAATGTTTATTGGACGCTGCCAGCTTCCGTGACACGAAGTGACGTGCCCGTCCTCCGTACGTGATGTGGGTTTGTTAAGAGGGCCAGAACAGGAAAACAAACGGGCTGCCTTGCAATGTGGGGTAGAGATTTCTGTCCAGAGATTATCAGAGGCTGCGTTGTGTTCCGTCTCCCGCCTGAGCCCGGGGCTGCTCTCCCCCCCCCCACGATTCTGTGGTTTCTATGATCTTTCGAAAGGTTCGCCCCCACTTCCTCTAGCAGACCCTGGTGCAGCCGAGTTGGAGGAGTTGTATGTGATGTGGACATGCTTTACTACACCATGAGAGGACGTGACTCTGCTTCTGGGTTTCTCGCCATGAAATGCATTTTGCATAGTTCTGTCTGTCCACTGACACACTTCACTCCTTGTGTTTCCGTTTTTTTTTTTTTTTATCGCAAAATGTGTGTCCGTTTATAGGTAAAAGGTGGGGTTTGATCACTTCACTGTTCGGCTGAAGTCACTCTTTGTGGGGAAAAACATTTCGCAGCATGTGACTTCTTGCTTTTTGAAGTAATTTAGATCAGTCAGTGGTTTGAGCCTGAGGAACCAGTGCACTGCTGATTTTCGATTTACACTTGGCACTCAACTACATTGTGGTTATATTCACAAATTTAAAGATAAGGCATTTCTACCAATTAGGTGGTGTACAGTGCTTTCTGGTAAAATTTAAGGAACGACAACAAAAAAGATGATTATTATCTAATAACGTCAGAGCATTAACCTCGCTTCTCAACTTAACAAGAATCAGAATGTGTGCACTAGCAAAACTAGGCTTCATCATGAGACCCTCTTGGAAAAGAGGAAGCACAGCCGCCCCCCCATTCTGGTGTAGCATCCATTGCTAAACCAACTTCCTCAATCACCCTTCATTCATTCAATATTACTTTGCTGGATGGGCTCCATTCATCTGGCATTTCACTGTGTTGTGTGTAAAACTGATTGAGACCTAAGATCTAATGAGGTTAGTCTATGTCTCTCTCTCTCCCACACACACACACACGCAGACAGATCGGACGGAGCCGCAGAGATCTCTGCCCGGTAACTGGAGTTGATGTGGTTTTTAGTCTTCTGCAGGCAGCGGAACCGTGAAACGGCGGCTGTGCCGAAGCCTCAGTAGGCCAGTTTTGGTTCTGCAATACGGCAAGACCGATGACCCATATGTGTTATTTGCATCAGAGTCCCTTGAAGGCGTTCACTGGTGTTATTCACAAACCGCACAGTGACAAAAATATCACCCGTTGAGGATTGTTTTTGGCGTCTGCTGGTTGATTGTTGTCATTTGGACATAACAAACATGATCAAATAACCTTATCTTATTACCCTGGCACGTTAGCTAGCTGTGTCAGTACATTCCCCTCCACACATCTGCCCGAGAAATATAGAGCGTGTGCTCAGGTGTTACTGAATGGGGGCCGTTTATTATTGAAACATTTGTGAGTTTGTTGGGCATGCCGTAGTTCTGAGTCTTCACCCAGTACCGTGGCTTATTAAATTGTAATGTTTAATTGTCCTGTCAAATGAACTGTTGTCCTCAACCTTGGTACAACCATTGCCCATAATCTCTAAACTGTTTATGGTCAATTGCTACCACGGTTATACATTTCCATATTTTCTGTCCTCGAATTGCAATATTCATATTTTTATTATTGTGTTACATACAGGCCGTTTAACCTGTAATCCGATTAGATTTCATTTGATTGACGGAAGACACTCAATTATCCCCCCCCCCCCTGTCGTTTTGTAGTGATTCTCAGGTGTGCTGGTTTCTGCCATGAATGGTAACACTATCCACCAGACGACGACCGAGGCCTCCGTTACAGCGCCGCGCGGCTGGAGGGAGTTCTGCGAGCTGCATGCCGTCACCGCGGCCCGGGAACTAGCCAGCCGTTACTGGAACTTTGCCCGGGAACAGTCGGAGCATGAAGTGGTCCCGCCTGAGAGCTTCTCCCGGCAGTTTGGCGAGCTGTTCCAGCAGCACTTCCAGAACGAGGTGGCTAGGGAGAGTCCCTCGTCGGCCGCGCCCTTCCTGCCGGCGATTGGCCGGCTCCATGTCGGGACCTCCCTGTCTGGCGCCGTGGACTACCGGGAGACCACCGGCGCCCCGGCCCTGTTTGCCACGCTGCCCCCGAAGACGGACCCCGTGGCGGTGAGCCGGGAACAGGAGCGGCCCCTGGGGTGCTCGGCTGCCGGCCCGGAGCTCCACCCCCGACCTCCCGCCCAGAACCGCAGCCCGGACGAGGCAGCATTGCCGGAGCGGCGGGCGGCATCTGAACGGTACAGCCACGCGTCGCCCGCCTACTCCGCTGCTGAAACCACGCACATCTCCGTCCGGCAGATCAGGGAGAACGTGTGCCGCCTCTTTAAGAAGCGCCCGCCCACCCCTCTGGACGCCGGGCGTACGGACGCGGGGGCGGCGTTGCCGCTGACCGCCGCCCCGTGCCCGGAGGCCTCGCCGGCACACATTCTGGACCGGCTGGCCAGCAGGTTCGGTAGGCAGAGCGTGAAGCGCCAGGCCCGGGCCGCGGGCAGCTGCAAGGAGGGCCAGCTGAAGTACCTGGTGGTTGATGACACTATCTCGGACACCCAGCACCGCTGGCAGCACTGCCGCCTCCTGGTGAGGGAGACCCGGGAGGGCCTGGCGGGAGAGAGGTTCCAGCTGGAGCTCTTCGACCCACCCAAGGTAAACTTACAAACCCCCCCCCCCCCCTCCGATTTGGGCTCACCGCTTCGCTTTGCTTGTTTTCTCGGCTGGGTTTTTCTATTGCAATTCCGGTTTTCGTCTACAGAACCGGACGGTTTGGTTGTCCCTGGTCGGTACCAGCGGGGGCGTGCTGGAGGGTTGGTTGTGTGCTGTTTGAGGGGACGTCCGTTCCAGCCGGTCTTTTCTGGTGTTTGGTATCGGTTGTTTTCAGCTGGAACTGGATCATAGTTTAAACACAATTTAGCCCGTTCCACCTACGCTGCCCAAAACCTCGACATGCGCGTGACCGCTTAGCTGACCTCCCGCACAGTTTCCTGTTTCGGCATCGGTTGACTTCTCTGGGGAGCCGCCATGTTTTGGCTTTCGTCATACGGTTACTTTTGTGTTTGCGACATCAATAGGTGTCTGTGGAGAGAGGCTCTTTGTGTAGCTCACATCAGGACCCCCCCCCCTGCCTTCAGTAACCAACCTCATGACATTGGTCACCATATCACCGCCACTGGAAGGAGGCGACCTCCTGTAACCTCAGGGGGCGTACTGTAGCTTTGCTTGGGCTGTGACACAACTTAAGGCGCCAGGGACACAGCTGGATCCACACTCCGGTTGTGCTTTGAGCTGGTGGCTTCCCACAGACGCGACAGATTAGCCAGGCGGCGTCAGGCCTCCTGGGCCGGAACACTCCACCACTAAAGAACCTTTCAGAAGCAGCCGTCTGTAGCTCTGCAAGCGGCCGTGGGCGAAGGCCCGAGTGTGTATTTTGGGTTTAATCACAAGGCTTTGAGAAGGGCTGCGCTAATAATGTATATTTAGAAGGCAGCTCTGGGAACATCTGGCGCTTTTTTTTTTAATTTTTTTTTACACAGCCAAGTTTACGTGGGTTAGGGAATGTGAGGTAATGTGAGGTAGGAAGGAAGGGAATGTGAGGTAACGGGGATATTTGATTGGTTAGGGAATGTGAGGTAACGGGGATGTTTGATTGGTTAGGGAATGTGAGGTAACAGGGATGTTTGATTGAGAGATGTGCTGCTGAAGCTCCGTTAAGTCTTTCACTCAGGGTAAGTGTGTGTGTGTGTGCGGGGAGGCCTTGCACTGTTGTTTCGGAGGAATCTTGGCAGTGTGCGGAGAGAGAGCACAGAATGGCCTTAAAAGGAAGGCTAGCTGCAGTGCACAGCACACACACACACACACACACTGACACTCTCTCAACACAACACTGTTCCAGCCTTCAGATATTCTGTGTCCGCCACAATTATTGTCTGCCTTGGTGAGGATGAGCTTGAAAAAAGGCTGTGGGAAAATGTCTTTGTTTATCAGCTTCTTACATCTTACAGTCACATTGTGATGAACTGAGCTTTCAGCTTGTGATTGCAAGTCAAATGTACCAAGAAAATATTTTTTAAGAATGTGGCAGGATTATTGGCATTAACGCATTTTGTACTTTTCACACAATTCCCTTGCCAGAAAATAAACACTTTCAACCAGTTCTGACTTCCTATCTGACACACAGATATAGCTTTCATCCTTTGGGTCCAGGTTGTCTTGTGTCCCAAAAAGGTTCGCTGGGCCTTTGGAAGTAAAGAAGCCTGACAACATCACAGATCCACCAATATTCTTCAAAGTACACAGTTGGTTGATTTGAAAATAGGTATTTTTATACTTGAGCACTGGAGTTTGTGGCCAAAATGCTAAATGCCTTCAACCTGGTTTTTATCAAAAGCTTTCTTTTGGCAAGACCGCTAAATAGTCTGTTGGTCTAAATAGCACAGTGGTGGTTTAAATGTAGTTTTGGAGACTTAATGACACCAAGATTTAACATTCGTAAGAGGCTCTTATCCACAGAGACTTATGACCACGTTCTGAAATTTGACGAGTTGATGCCGTCTCCTCATGTAGCATAGGGGTCAATACACTTGTCCTCTTCTAGGCAAATTAATTAAAGCTCCAGTAAAAAGTTGTTAGTTGTAGCAGAGATATTTATTCATTCGTTTTTTTCATTTGTATTTATTTTAGCTTTCCAAACCCTCGACTGATACTGCAGTGCTCTCATTGAGGACAATGTCTGATGCACAGTTATTCTGCAGGTCTGGCAGGAGGAAGCAGGGTAAAGGCTGATAAATGTGCGTGAGAAGCTCCATAATAGGGAACTCCTAGCCTTAAAGATGCCGTGTGATGCTGATTAACAGGGCAGATAATCTGCTGTCAGATTTCACAGAAATACATTTTTATTCTTTTCTTTATTATTCTGGCTTAGCCTAATCTAAAAGTGCTGTCTTGTTTCGCTCACGCCAACAGCGAAAACGCTGAAAAGTGCAGAAAGCAACACAAGTGTGACTGCAGAGGCGAGTTTGGGATGGTTAGGCCCGCGGGCATGAGACCAGGTGGCTTTGGCTTTGCAACGGTACCTTGTATTTTTAGTAGGGAGGCTTGACCCAGGACCAGAATTCACAGCGGAAGCTGTTTACGCTGCCAGCGAATTTAAACCAGCCTGTCATCCAGGAATTGTTACCTGAACCGCTGTTACTTTTGCAGTATTGCGTCAACCCTATTGAGGGTGTCATCTTTACTGCCTGGTTTACTAGGCTTGCCTTAAAACTGTAGCACATGGTGTGTGTGTGTGTGTGTGTGTATGGGTGTGTGTGTGTGTGTGTGTGCGCGCGCACTGAGTCTTTGACAGTGTTAACATTCCTGTTTGAACCTGTGCATGAGCATGCCTGCTCGTTTGTCCGCGTGTACGTGTTTGTGCTCCCATCTGTGTTGTGGACTGCAGTTAGTGGACAGAAGTCAGAAATCGTTTTCTCTGTAATTATCTTGATGTTTTCCACGAAACACCCGTTTTTTCAGTATACTTCATCCAGATCAAAATCGTAGGTTCCTTTTTACTTAGATTCGGCTCTGCATTACCTTCTAATAGGGATAACATCTTATTTTGTACATATGACAATAGTTATTTTGTACATTTTAAATAATAACATACATTGTATAATATAGATAATATGCAAATGCTGGAATTAAACCCATTTGTACATCAGTATATGATAAGTCAGCAACTTAGACCCCTAGGCCATCATATTTTCAATTGTGTTGGAACCAGAAATAAAATCAAGAGGACCCTATTTAGGATTTTAATCCAGAAGTAGCCAATATTGTTGCAGTCTTATCTGAGGGAAAATGGCAAATTTTATTTTCTAATTTTGTTTTACATTTTTATTTTCCTAAACTCTATTGCAGTGAGATATTGCCAAGGTTTGATATATATATATATATATATGTGTGTGTGTGTGTGTAATATCATATTTATATAAATATGTTGTATTTCTTTCGCTATGACAGAAAATGGTGTAACGGACAACCTAATAGCCCGTCTGAAGTCACACGGTAGATCTCACACTTATAAAGTGAGTAGCACGGTGTTAACTGCACTCCTGCTACTTACAGTACCACAACTAAGCATCTGAACACGTGGCCTGAGGCTGCTAAAACCGTAACTCACTTTACCCCTTTTAAGTGTTCCAGGAAATGTGACGCTATAGAACTCAAGAATACCCCCCCCCCCCCCCCCCCCCCCCCCCCCCCCCCCCCCCCCCCCCCCCCCCCCCCACACACCCCCAGAAAACTTTCTGGTTCTTCAGAGTAACTCCACTTTCTACTGGCTTTGCAGATTGATTCACAACAACTGGTGTGTTTGGTATTTGTGGGCCTAGTAACAACTGTCATTGGACTAGGAATATGTATGTTATCTGTGTTTCACTATTAGCTGTAATGTTTTTCCAGCTGTATCAATTTATATAACTGATATTGAAACAGAAATGTTAAACCACTGGGCTGTATATTACTATATTTTCACATGCTAATGGTATTATAAGAATATAATACAGTGCCTAGAAAGTCTAAACCCCGCATGTTTTTGTGAAGGTAGGTAAAGCTATGGGTGCTTTTATGAAGCTTGGTACTGTTGTGGAAAATGCCGTTCCCAACTCAAAAAGATGCAAGAACTGCAGAAGTTGTAAAATCAATTAGACTTTAATGAACGTCATCATAAAGCCGGGAAGTTTATGCAGAAAAGACCAACGTACAACTTGCGAACTCACATATTTATACCATGTATTATCTCGTGTTATTTAGATCATCCCTTTATGATAATTTCAGGGAATGTGTGAACTTATTGTTCAAATCATGAGCCACCTGGCCTTGAGAGATCGCAAAGGTCTGGGAAGAGTTTAAGGGAGGCAGAGTGATAAGATGGTGATTGGATGCCATCCCAGAAAATAAGTTCAGAATCTTTCCTGGTAAGAAATCATGAATGATGACCTTGTCCTTTAGTGTACTTTTTCCAATTGTGCTTATACTACCACTCAGTGCATACTTGATTATATGAATAGATGTTGTTTAACATTATTTATCAATACCTGCAGTTTAATACATTTCTGGCTTATGAGTATATGACATCTTATGGATTACTAAAATATTACTTCTATAATACTATCGTTACTTAATCGATTCCTTAGTGAATTCATTATGTGGATATGTGAAACACCCAAATTCCCCTATAGTACGTGCTTTGCCAAAAATATATTTGCGGTGGTGGATAATTATCATCTTATCATATTTCAATATCTTTCTTTTTAAATAACAGAAAAATTGGAGTATGGAAACAAATCCACTTGAAGGACACTTGACAACGTAAAAACTATTTTTAGACCCTATATATGGTACTGGCATTTTAACATTTTACTTGGTGAATCAACGGTATTAGAACAGGTTGCTTAACACGTCCTTCTGGAATGTAGAAATCAGACACTTGCCTCCACCGCAATGCAGAGAGATGGAGACTTGTGAGAGGAAAATTGGCCTCTGTTTGTTCGGGTTGACATATTTCATAATCATCCAGATCACAGGATTACTAGACAGTTTCAGTTTTCATAACCCTCATAGCAATATCAAACCCACTCTCTGTTTTTGATAGTAGCGTTTCTCATTAACCTGTGCCAATTTCACAACCTTCAAATGGTGGTGGAGGGATACTGGGACTAAACGTAACACTGACTTGTAGGCCTAATGTCAGACTGAACCGGGGAACATTTTTAAATTGGTCAGTAGTCTGGGTATGTGCACCTGAGTTTGTTTGCCAGGGTCGATTTACTGGTTTTAAATGGCAGCCAACTTATAAATGGATTACCTTTATTTCGTTCTGTACTACACTTGTAAGTACATTCATTGCATTTTTCATGAGCAATTCCAGCGTAGATTTGCACTTGTGTTGGTTATCGTCCTGCCAAAAGGAGTTTTTTGTTCTTCCAGTGTCTGGTGTAAATCAAATGAATGGATTTCAAGGATCTGGGCTGTGCTCATCTTCCTCCTGCGTCTCTGAATATCTTCCCAGTACAATGCTTGAAAATTAGCATATAGGATGCATGTTTAGAAATGATTTTATTAAAATATTTGTATTCTGTAAAGAATTATTTGCAGTCATACAGTCACTACAATGTGGTTGATTCGTCCTCTGTTTTTGTTCCATCTCTGCAATTGAACTGTTTCCGTTTTGCCCTGCGGCTATGTTCAGTCCAACAGTGTATGTCATGACTTATACACTGCTTAAAAAAATTAAGGGAACACTTAAATCTCACATCGGGTCTCGATGAAGGAAATGTATTAAATATCAAAATCTTGACTGTACATTGTAAGTAAAGATTTACTGTACATAATTCATTGAGAACAAAATGACGTAACAATAGTCAGTGTAAACAAAAGTCACCATCCGATTGAGGGCTGGATTCAAACTTGCACCAAAAATCAAAGTAAACAATTGGTGTCCTCCAGCCTCCTGGAGGAGCTGGACTAACTGTGCTACCTGGCTGCAGGTACCTTCTCATGCTACCATGCTACAAGGACATTAGAAAAATCCAAAACTAGAAAAGAATCAGTCAAGGAAGATAAGGAGAGAGCAATTGTCTGTGTCCACCACCTGCCAAATCGTTCCCATTTTAGGGGTTGTCTTGCTGTTGCCTCTCCAGTGTACCTGGTGTCACTTTAATTTGCACTAAAACAGGTTACAATGATTCACAATCGCTTATGCTTCCTATCTGGACATATTTATAGCCCTGAAGTTTAGTTGACTTGATGTTATACTGTGATGATTACATGTGTTTTTAATTCCTTTGTTCAGTGTGTTTGCCAAATGTGGCTGCTGCAGCAACAGAAAGTACGCACCCTGGAAAGTTGATAGATGAAGTTACTTAATTCAACAAATTACACTGAAAGAATATACTTTGCAATAATTTATTCATCATGCCATTTCTGTTAAAAACAACTTAATGTAGCTTTTCCTTGAACCTGTCTATCAGTGTATTACAACATCTGAGAGGGATATTGGCCCCTTCAAAGTACTTCCCCAACTGTCATTGAGCTTTCTTGACAACCTGCTTAAAGTCACCCCCCAAAACATGGCATCTGGCATAGCGGTTAACAACTCTACCTCTGACTCATCTGTCCAGACAGCATTGTACCGGTAGTTTTGCTCTTTAGCCAGGTGTTATCTGGCAACATCCGTCATGTCTTGTTATTTGTTTTGTGAGCTGAGGCTTCTTCCTTCCTGACTTCTCATGTAGGCTAAGTTTATGCGGCCTCTTTCTGACAGTTGATTCATGCACTTCGGCGTTGATTGTGGCGTGGAGAGGAATATAGAGCTCTTGATGTTAGCCTGGGGTTCTTAGAGACTGCACCTCTTTTGGTCAGATCTTGGGTGAATTTGGTGGGACGACCAGTGAAGTTGTTTATTTTGAAATGCTTTGAAACCCCTCAGACTCCTGGGCATCAACAATCTTTCTCCTGAGGGCCTTTGATATGTCTTGTGATCTTGGCATATTGTGTCACCACACACCCATATGGTAAAGACCAAATATGTTTTTTAATCTTTATAATATGTGTGGCTCTCCCAGGATACACTTGAAATGTATTCGTTTTAATCATTTGCAGCTGTTTTGGGGCACCTGATAGTTATTTCTGCCATTGTAGTGTGAGCAACTTAACAAGGATAAACTACTGGTTGTAACATTTTCTGGTACTGGGTAGTTGATGATGCAATTGACCTTAAAAATGTCATGGCCAAAGGGAGAATTAGTAAAAAATATTCAATATTCACTGGATTTAAGCATGAAAGCTCCGCTGCTTTGTGTAAACTTATTACCATTTTAATTGAACCTTAACTGAACAATTATAATTCGTTTTATAAAAAGTGACCAAAGGAGAAGATGGGTTTTATGAGCTGGCACAACGCACATGTCACAATCAATACAGTAGCTGCATAGCTTAGTGTACCACAACAACATGCTATATGTCAAGTAAAGACAACTCACGTTTTCTTATACATTTGGTTTTCAAATTTAGAATTCACACCTCTACTGATCTAAGTGTTAATGGTGAAAAAAAAAGAAATCTCAAGGTTAATGTTAACATTATTATACAGGTATTATATTATATAGGATCAATAATGGATACTAATTTACAGATGGCATAGGTGTTTTTGAAAGATGGCACAGGCTTCACCGGTGGAAAAATGTGTACAACTGAAGTCTGAAGTAAGAGAATTCTTTACTTTGAAGACTCTATGTTAGCAACGCTAACAGTCAACGCTAACTGTCAACACACATTGGAGCCATTAAGACAGAGGAATATGGATCAGCAGGATGGGTTTAATGTAAAACAAGTGTGTCATTCTCGGCTGTTAGAGAGCTCGTTTCGGTGGAGCCTCGTGGCACGAATTATGCTTTTGAAGTTAGAAGTGGTTGGTTGGCTTGGTTGAGTTGCGTATAATTGAGCGTTAGCAACAACAATCTGCTGGGCTGATGATCACGTGGAGTTTATTTACAGCCAAGCGGCGTCTGTTAGCTCATCGTTCACGATGAAAATGATGGATCATGCCTTTAGGTGTCAAAGATGACCCATTTTTATAAAATAAAATGTTCATTATTTTTACGTATTATTATGTATTAATTACAATTAAAATGTAATACACACCAATGTCCAATTGTTGGATTGTTAGCAATATTTCCTCTATAAAAGTTATAAATGTAAATAATTTACTACTTAAAGATTTTTTTTCATATGCAGTCAAATGGATGGGTCAATCTAATAATTAATATCAAACTAAAACACTTGACAGTGACTGCAGGTTCCTTTGTTTCATTTATTTCAGGCAGGGGGGTGTGACACAAGTGTTAATGTGACAGAAAAACTTTTCAAAAGGAAGTGAAGTGGTAACCATAGTCGTGCAGCCTAGTGCTTGTTTGTTTTTAAACCTCTCACATTAATTGTGTGTTTATGTGTGTGTGTGTGTGTGTGTGTACACGCATTGCGGGCAACATCGCTCGCTGATGGATCTGTAATTACTGTGCTAACTCACCTGCCCTTGCTGACTTATTTTGGAAAGCCCCCATGAGAAGCTGCTTGCATCTAGTGAATGTGAAGACAATTGTGTTGGAGCTGTATCAAGTTTCGTTGCAGGGCCCACGCACATTGCTTGATTTTCCCGCGACTGACGACGTCTCCGACACTTCATAGCAAGGGAAATGATTAGGCAAACTAAGATGAGTCCAGTCATCGTTCTATTCTAGCTCTCCGTATGTAAACAAGGTCCAAAAGAAATGTGCAATTTCTAATTTAGTACGTTGTCTAGCTTACCTCCACATTTCAGCTTGCAGGCGTCTGACCACTCCTCAAACACCATGCACCCACCCACACATAGACACACACACACTCACTCTCTCTCTCTATCTATCTCTCTTTCTCTCACAGACACACACACACACACACACACACAGAGACAGACAGAGTCTTGCTGGAGAACTGAAGTCCTTGTATCCCAGCCCCACGAGCCAGCCACAGTCCAGTCGTCACACGCATTAACGGCAAGCCTTCCCGCCCAGTACAGGGACGTCTGATTTGTGGTGCCTTCTGAAATGGCGCCACATCAGACGTCCTTCTATCGATGTCTGACCACCGCCAAGCCTCTGGGTGCAACTGCCGCTTCCTCTGTTCTGCACCTCCGGGCCCGTGGTCCTAGGGACCTCAAACTTTACCCGGCGGTGGAGACGGGAGGCATGAGAGGGTATTTCAGCGTATTCCGGTGAGAAGACGGTCTAGTTGGTGGCACAGGACTGTAAAGGGTTGGGAACCCTAGGGCCAGACACCCCTGTCCATGTCCTCACCAGCATCCTCTTGCACACAGTGTTGGATGGTACGAGGAAACGCGGCTCTTTATCGTTTCGTCTCTATACAATTCTCAGTAGCAGAATCTGTCGAGTATTTCAGTGGAACTGGGGTTTCACTTCCTAGAACAGGGTCAAAGGTAACACGGATTGAAATAATGAATTTCACAGTATTACTACTTCATTGGAATGACAGTCATGACTACGTTTAGAGGTTGTTGTGCCAGTAGCTATTATGACTTTCGTGTAGGAAGATTGACAGTCAAAATAGTCGAGTCCATCAGTGGGTCCATTGTGGCTATCTAAATTAATAGCATTTACAGTTTAAACTCCAACTGTAAAGGCTGTCATCTGAAGACCGCTTTGGTGAATAGCGGACCACATCATTCTTAAAAGCATTTTGCTTAAAACATTTCTCAGCAGCAAATTCAATAGTTCTAGGACTAAACAAATGAGTAGGAGAGACGTCTCAGAAACTCTCTAAAGAGGTTTCACATGTTTAGCTTCTGTTATTTTGCCAGCCGTCACTGACACACCGAAATGTTTCCTAGAAACCTGTAATTTCTCAGTGTTACCTTAGTGCCACTGTCCCACATCCTTGCTGATTTCATATCTAGCTAGATCTAGTTCAGACAGCATCATCGCAGTTCTGTTCGCCTGTCCCTCTAAAGATCGCCTTGAACTGAAAACCAGCTCTCTCTTTCCTGTGACACATTTTGGTTCCCCTGCACTGTTGTTTCAACCGCCTGCTTTACCTTAAAGAATGACGAATTGGGCCAAAGGCAAAGGTTATAACATAGGATCCCTAACTTCCTTTGCATGTGACACCATTATGTATTTAACGACTAGGCCTAATGTTAGTTTTTGAAATTGAACCTATGGCAGGGACAGTGTTTTTGGGGAATAATTATAACATTTACATGTGATGAAGTATATGGCAATGGTTGTTTCATATTTTATGTAAAATGTAAAAATTATTTAATCTAATTTAGTACCTGGTCCCGTCTGCTCAGTCCAAAGCCACTTGTGTTCTGTCCATCAGAAATGCGGTCATCCCATTTTGTTTATTTGAACGGTTATTACACAGTTTTAGGAAGAAAACAGAAACTGCTCAACTACATTTCACTCCAGTATCCCTGGTTCTGTTTAAACAACATATGACAACCAAATAATATGCTCAGGTTAAGTTTAGTTCATAAAGGTTATGTTTAGGATTAGGGGATTGGGAACAAGTTCTGGTTTTCCAGTCCCCCAGAAAGATGGGAAAACAAATGTGTGTGTTTCCTGGTGGTGGAAAGACTGAGGGGAACATTTGGAAAGTCTCACAAGAGGGTCCTGAAGATGTCGATGACAACCCCAGGGTCAGCGGAAGGTCTGAGCAAAGCATGCTGGGAGTCATGCCCCAGTGGACGGTGACAGCCTCCTCCACTCTCCTAGGGATAGTGGAATGTTTGGTGGGGGGGGACGGGGGGGTGTTGCCATAGACACTCGGAGCATGGGACCCTGGAAAATGCCTGGGGACCCAAACATCCTGTGTCCCTTCCTGGTTCTGTGGCGCGCGGGGGGGGGTAAAGAACCGCCGGGTGTGTTTCAGTGAGTGAGTAGCGTGGGCAGGAGACCCCCGAACCCCCAGACTGTTGTGTCATCCCGTAGCTTTGAAGCCAATACATTTGGAGTTTGTGTAAGTTTACACTGTTTCATCCCGTACTTGTGAAGCCCATACGTTTGGAGTTTGTGTAAGTTTACACTGTGTTTCATCTTTTTTACAACAGGGCGG
>JACXGK010010375.1:0-18070 GCA_016801125.1 Novumbra hubbsi | reverse complement strand
TCATGTTTACAGTACATAGAATAGGGTAGTTGGTCAGGGGGTAGGGATCATGTTTACAGTACATAGAATAGGGTAGGTGGTCGCAGTCAGTTAGAGCTGTAAGAGAGTCACATTAACTGAAGAAAAAGAGAGGGAAAGACAAAGACTAGCATAGAGAGAGAAGGAGAATCTGGGGGCAGAGAGATGGTAGAGAGAATGAATAGGGAAAGGCTGTCTGGTTCTCATTGGTGCGTCAATGATAGGACAAGAGAAAGAAAACAGTTATGAGCCAAAAACAACAGTACGTAGGCAGACGGGAGGAAAGTGACCCAGCTGTGGGACGACTGTGACTGGGACCTATTGTAGCCAGTTGAAGCACATGCTGGGAATCATGCCTTTATAAGAAAATGGCCCATGACAGGTCAGATTCTTCAGGTGATGACAGTCCTCTCCCTCAACAGAGAGCTATGTCCCATTGGTCCAACTCCTCCTCCACCTCCACCCCCCAACGCACACTGTCACCTCTAAAGCAATATAAAATGCTCCACCCCATTTAACATCAAACCCTCCCATCCCAGAGGCCACATTGTCTCTGAGAGGGGCAGTGAGACAGCATGACGTCAAAACAAATAAAAGAACAATCTAGAGACTTCATCCATTTTTCATGACTGTTTTATTTAGCCTCTTAGGACCCCAGTAATGGCAATCAATAAATCAAGCTGCTGTCACACAGTGTAGACCTAGAGAGACATAGATAGAGCCCCAGCAGGTCTAGATGCACACACACACACACAGACACACACAGACACTACTACAGACAACTACTTCTACTCCTGCTCATAAAATAATCCATTATTCAACAATGACATATTGTCAGCAAATGACTCCTGGTTATTATGCTTCATTCCTTAAAAGTTACTCTTTATCAACTTTACCAATACCATCTACAGAGGAAACAAGCTACTAATATCCTATTTTCCATGATATGTTCCATTTTGTAAACCCAGAACCATTAACAGCCCAATCCAGCTGCGCAAATGACACCCGTCTCTCCGGCCCTCATCCGGCACTCGACGGCACTCATCCAGAACGGAGAGTAATGTGCGTGGGACTTACGTGCTACTTCCAAGGATGCGTTCCTGCTCACCGCCTCCCCCAGGTAGTTGCGGGCCACACACACGTAGCTGCCGTCGTCCGGCTTGCTGCGTCGCCCGTGGACGATGCGCAGGAAGAAGAGCGAGCCGCTGGGCAGCAGCATGCGGTGGGAACGGGGGTTGTCCCGGTCCGTCTCCACGCGCTCCCCGTCCTTGTACCACTCCACCGTGGGGGCGGGACGACCCTCCGCCTTGCAGTTGAGGGTGGCCGGCTCGCCCTTGGACACGATGAGGTCGGATGGGTGCTCCACGATCCGGGGAGGGGAGTCGTCCTGGCGCAGACGAGATCCTAAAAGGAGAGGGGACATTATGATTTGCTTTGGTGCCGGAATGGCAGCAAACAGTAAGATTGACAGAAAGGTGTTCAGTCGTAACACGTGGCGATGTTACGTGTGGATGGGTTGTGTGCACAGAGAAAGTCTGGGAAATGTGTGTATAAATGAGTGCCAGGCTCGTCCAGGCAGCACCTGTGTCACAAAACAAAACACAGACAGGTACAAACCAGTGTGGGAATACGGCTAATTCTCTTTTTTAACTCTCCCTTAGTTAAGGGATTTGTTTGTCTTATTTTTGTTAGTGATCAAAAAAACACTTATTTACTTATCATTTATTTAACAACTGACAAAAAACAGAAGTACTATTTATCATTTAGAATGGACACATGAATATGAAACACAACAAAAACAAACTGAACAACATCCAAGAAAGTTTTCTTGTAAAACAGTGCATGGTAGGAAAAATGAAAAGAAATAAAAACTTCTGAACTCTTTGAATATTTGAAATACTCTTGGTCCCTAAATTGGAGAACTAAACACTAAACCACAAATTATCAATAACAAAATTGAGGAATCCTGGATGGACTGCTAGAGATAAAATCCACTTCCGGTATTGTCCCGTCTCTGACCCAGGGTTAGATTACACTGTGAACGTATCCTCAGGAAAAAAAGGCAACACGACCAGGTTGAGGACAGGGGAGGAAGTGACAAGTATTTGATGTCATTATGAAGCACATGCTCTCACGCTGCCTCCAGCCCCACTCAGACACTACCCACAACCCCCTCTTCTTCCATTCTGTGTCGGAGGCAGTGAGGCCAGCCAAATAGAACAACATGATTCCATCATTACTCGGGAGAAATGACCAACAATTCTATGTGTTCTCTGTTAGCACTTAAGAGGGTTATCCTGCGAGAGAGCAAGTCCTAGCGTTTGCTTGGAAGACAGGACTGAGCGGGTGACGGAATCACATATGGACCTGCCCCTATGTCAAGACACTACCTATTCTTCATGCTTTTAAGTATTGGGACATGCGCTAAATATGAATAAATCAAATCCTGTTGACTTGCCATTCCAATAGGTGTATTTTCAAAAGCCCTGTGACTAGTAGGCTCCCTCCATGCTAATGGGACTGAAGCTGCCTGCCCCTGTTCTTTGTGGAACCTTACTGTCCATCAGGCTACTCTCAAGTGATTCTCAAAACAGATGATTCCCAATACAGACAATTCCCAATACAATCCAGTGTAGTGTATCGACTCTATGGCTGTTCCTGTATCTGCCTCTCCACCAGGACACTCTCAGATGATTCTAAATACAGATGATTCCCAATACTCTCCAGTGTATCGACTCTATGGCTGTTCCTGTGTCTGCCTCTCGATTCCACTCCCTTTCTGACACACCCAACTAATGTTTAATGGCCGTAATGGGGTCTGGCTGGACCCATTCAACCACAGTCGTCAAAACATACATTACAAAAGAGCTCCGCTACCCTGCAGAACTGCATATGAGCAGTGATTTGCTCGCCGTAACAATGGCTTGCACTTGTGGATTTAGCCCTGAAAAAAATGCTCTTAAAGGTCTTCCGATAAACCTTAACTTTCTCAGATAAGGTTTTCCTCCACAGAGCAGCCAAACTCATTACTCTTTACCTTATCTCTCTCTCACTTTCTCTCTCTTCTCTCTCTGAGGTAAAACTGCATGCTGAGGCGACAGCAGCACAGTGGCTGCCTGAAAGCAGAAATGTCATGGGTACGCTTGACTGGGATTTGGCTGCACTCTGGCTAAACAAAAACATATGAAAACAGCACTATCGCCTTCTGCACTTTAACTTTGACCATATCAACTGTCACATCCATTTCAGCTGACATCTGAAATAGAAACGTACTGCACAGTACATAGCTGCTGGCTTGAATATTCCTACAGTAGGAGTATTCAGAGAACCCAGTGAGAGCGGTATGGAAGTATAATCACGTACAGTGCATTCGGAAAGTATTTACAGTGCTTCACTTTTTCCATATTTTGTTACTTTCAAAATTCTACACACAGTACCCCATAATAATAAAGTGAAAAGGGGTTCTTGACATTTTTGCAAATAAATTAAAAATAAAAACAAAACAAAATCACATAAGTATATAAGTATTCACAACCTTTGCCATGACACTCAAGATTGAGCTCAGGTACATCCTGTTTCCACTGATCATCCTTGAGATGTATCTACAACTTTATTGGAGTGCAACTGTGTTTAATTCAGTTGATTGGACACGTTTTGGAAAGGCAGACACCTGGCTATATAAGGTCCCATTGTTGTCAGTGCAAGTCAAAGCACAAACCAAGCCATGAAGCAATGAATCCTCCGAGACAGGATTGTATCAAGGCACATATTTGGGAAAGGGTACAGAAAAATATCTGCAGCATTGAAGATCCAAATGAGCACAGTGGCCTCAATCATCCATAAATGGAAGAAGTTTGGAACACCAGGCCAAAGTGAGCGATCGAGGGAGAAGGGTCTTTATCAGGGAGGTGACCAAGAATCTGATGGTCACTCTGACAGAGTTCATGCGTTGCTCTGTGAATAGAGGAGAACCTTCAGGAAGGAAAAAGGCACATGACACTCCTCAGTAAAAGACACATGACAGCCCTGGAGTCTGGAGTTTCCAAAAGGCACTTGAATGACTCTCAGACCATCAGCAACAATGGTCTGGTCTGATGAAACAAATATTAAACTCTTTGGCCTGAATGCCAAGCGTCATGTCGGCAGGAAACCAGGCACCACTCATCTCTGGGCCAATACCATCCCAAATGTGAAGCATGGTGGTGGCAGCATCATGCCATGGAAATGTTTTTTAGTGGCAGAAACTGGGAAACTAGTCAGGATCAAGGGAAAGATGAATGCAGCAATGTACAGAGACATCCTTGATGGAAACCTGCTGCAGAGCGCTATGAACATCAGACTGGGGCGAAGGTTCATCTTTCAACAGGACAACAACCCTAAGCACAAAGCCAAGATGACAAAGGAGTGGCTTCGGGACAGTTCTGTGAATGTCCTTGAGTGGCCCAGCCAAAGCTTAGACATGGACCTGATTGATCTCTGGAGACATCTGAAAATGGTTGTGCACCAACCCTCCACATCCAACCTGATGGAGCTTGAGAGGTCATGCAAAGAAGAATGGGAGAAACTGCTCAAAAATAGGTGTACCAAGGTTTTAGCATCCTACTCAAAAAGACTTGAGGCTGTAATTGCTGCCAAAGTATTGAGCTAAGGCTGTGAATACTTATGTACATGTATAGATTTTCATTCTCGATTTTTGCAAATCTATAAAAAATATGAAACAAACCTTTTTCTATTTGTCATTACGGGGTATTGTGTGTATAATGTTGAGCACAAAAGTGAATTGAATCAATTTTGGATGTGGAAAAAGTGAAGTGCTGTGAATACTTTCCGGATGCACTGTACAGTATCAACACCCTCTACTAATATTCCTCAATGGCCTTTGCAATTAAAGGATAATTACAGTTACACATGAAAGTAAAATATATTAATTGCAGACATGTGAACTGGGCCCTTAAAGAGTTTGCAGATACATAAAGTCCACGTTTCAAGAACTGAACTTGGATGACGTGCAATCTCCGCAGTACTGCAAGGTTTAAGCCAAACGATCTAACAGCAGCAGAGGATGATAATGTCTTTCTCAATATCTTGGCATCGTTTCAACATTTTCCTGTTTAATCTCAGGCTTACTTTCATTTACTCAGCGCTGGCAAGACTCATTTAATCACAGATAGTCAAACGAATGACAATAGCCAATGGCTTTGTGCCTACAACATCTCTGCTAACAACACCATGTCCGCCTTTTTCACCCCCACAACACTTAACACATGTTCATAGAAGGTACACCACCTCAGAGTGAACTTGACAAAATTAAAGGGTAAAGTGACAAAATGAAAAAGAGAGAGGATGAGTGAGATAATGAATGTGTGCATAAGATAGAGACACTAAACTACTACTACTACTAATGGCATGCATCTAATCTAGAGTATAAATATATCTAAGTATAATATTAAGTTAACTCATACCAAAACATGTTCCTGTAATTGTGTTTGGGGCCAATGTGGAAAATGGAGAACATTTAAAACGTTAGAATGAAGTGGTCATCATGGGGAGAATGAACTGTTCTATAACTATAACTCCTATTTTTAATGACCAGTATTCACACAAACCATTCTGTTGTGGGGTTATGCCCAAACAACTTCACTTAAAGAACTGCTTTTAAACACTTACATACATTCATTATATTTTTTATATAATTGATAATTCAAAGAAGAAAATAGACAGTTTATTAAACACCAGTGGGTTCAAACTTTAAATGCATTATATATTGATCTAATTAGTAAATGGTTTATAATAGCAATACAGCAGTTTACGGCTTTGTGGTATATGCTCAATATAACACAGCTAAAGGTTCTAAGCAGGCACTCTTCACTGCATTGTGCCGAAGAAAAGCCCTTAGTCATGGTATGCTGGCACACCTCCTCGTGCCTTATTGCTTAATTATAAACCGTGTGATTTGGTTTCTGAATAGCCTACTGGCTGGCTGATTGCCGTGGTAGATGAGACTATACCTAGAGAATGACATCACACCACTATTTGCTGCTCTAACAGCGCTGGTAACCGATTTGTAATAGCAATAAGGCATCTAGGGGCTTTACGGTGTTTTGCCAATAAACCACAGCGGAGTGCTACATTCAGGTACTCTGCAATGCTCACTGTACTGCTTTTCAGAGGAGTTGACCGCAAAGGCATGTAGAATAGACAATGGGGTGGGGCACCAGTGTGTATATGGCAGTCTACTGCCATAGGGACACCCCCATCTATTGGGCACAAACCCCCTCTAGCACCAAATCAATGCTCTCAATGTGGACATGGTCATCAACAACAGCTGCAAGTCCAGTGGGGGCCAACACATTGGCCTGGAGAGCCCAGATTGAGCGGGACACCGGTAAGAATGCTGTGTTCTCAGTGACGGGGCTCAAGGGACAGACAGTGCATATGTCCTGTGACCAATGGACACAGTGTCCACATGTTTCTGACCGAGACAAATCGCAGGACTCAAGATAATTTAGCATCATGGTAGCCATAACACGTTTTGGCACTTTTAAGACAAAGCTCCACCAGCTGCATATGAACACCCCTATCAGCTGGATTTATACCACAACCCTTCTGATGTTCGGGCTTCAACTTAGATCCACAAACAGAAAATAATTTTCGACTGTGAAACCATATGGTGTTTATCAAAGTGAAAAGGTTAGGGTAACAATGTGTTATCAGCAACACAACTACAAAAAAAAGCTTCCGCGTTTTGCATACTGCATGCGAGCCACTTACGCAATTCTTCCAAGCACCGGATGGCGTTACATTTAACCCGAATAAATGGCGAATTTAATTATCAGCCACGGGCAAAGTCAAACATTACAATTCATCCCTAATGACATTGCAATTAATAAGATGAATGAATTAACCGAATAATTAGGAACATTCAAACCATACAACTCAATACCTTAATCAATGTAAACCGGAAAATTCGATCAAATTACATCAGACAATATATTCATGAAACGATCTGGAGTGCTGCACAGCCTAATTGAAAGGAGCAGCCTTCTAACATCATGTTGGGACGCACGAAGTGCGCAAAGTGACCAAACATGGCAATCCTTTTCGCTTGCCTTTTCTTACGTAAGGAAAATCAGTCCAAACGGAACATTTGTTGCCAAATTCTACACCAACGCAGGTGTTCTAATAAAAGGCAAGTAAGTTGATGCCGTAGGCAGCCATAATCTACTTACGCAGAGATGGTCGACGGAAACCAGGGAAAAAAAATTGTTCTAGAAAGTTAATTGTGGTAACAAAATCAAGTTGTTGTTTTTAGGACTTACCGTTGACTTGGATGTGCAATAGTCCACAGAAAAATAAAAATCGTAGTAGACCCATTCTGGCATAGTAATCGTCCACGGTTTTAGCGCTGATCGACTTATTTAAACTTGCAATTTGTGCAAATCTAGAGTTTAATTCTGATCACTTACTCTGTTGAATTGTATTACTGTTGTTAGCGTGAAATGTAAAAGGAAATCATTCACGAGACGACTTCATGTTTTCTCTCACAGAGCGCAATAGATGGGCAGACTACTTATCCACACATAACGTTTGGAGGTGTCTGATCACCCAGACACCATCCGCAGAGCAACGATGTCTGTTCACATCTCTCCGACCTCCCAGTGCCTATTTTAATGCAATATTTTGTTTGGATAAATTGGTCCTAGGCCGATACTTAATATAGACTATACATGTTCAGAAAAAACATGATTTAGAGAATATCACTCCTACTGAATACGCGCAGTAATGTTCTACAGGCGGGACTGCTGTCAGCCAGCCGTGGTGCAGCGTGGTTTCCGACCCGAGGTGAATTGCTGCACAGTTACACCCTCCTCTTAGAACTGTTGGCTGTAGTGTGCTACAGATAGGCGGATGCGCAGACTTACATCAAACCAGTGCAAGAGGATGTCCCTATGCTGATCTGATGTCAGTTTGTGTGTCCCTATGCTGATCTGATGTCAGTTTGGGTTTACTTTAGGATCTAGTTCAGAGGTGACCATTCCTTAAATCGGAACTATACACAGACTACTGGGCGAGCTGATCGCCGTGAAAACCACATAAATCACGTAACCACCACAGGATATGACAATTATTGGACGCATGATTTTTTGTTGGATGAGGTGCTCAGAATTGCCATGCAAGTGAACGCATTTGATAGGCAAATGGTGATTACAAGTGCATGTGTGCTCATAACATCTGAATCAGGCAGCCTACAGACATTATCTGTACCACGTATAATAAAGTAGCGTCCCCTATCGACGACATATGGCTCTCAAAGATCTCACCTGGAAATGTGAATCTGACCGTAAAGTGGTTTGTATATGGCAATTCTCTCAGTCGATATCAATGACAAATTTACTGCTAATAGCCCATAGCGCGTACTCATTTCCTGCTGCCAGCGGCCGAGTACACATGAATAACAGAAATAAAACCCCTAGGCTCTATTTCAACTGCGCTCTCAAAGAGCTGTTGTCATAAATACTCCACCAAACATGCTCATTCAATAATGCTTAATCTACTGATGATCATTCAAGCTGTCCGGTGGACTTGAGGTTTACTGTGACAATATTAGATTCATTACTTTATTGAAAAGGGAATGAGCCTCGAGCCACCCAGGTGGTGGAGAAATGTGTTTTTGCTCTTGGAGAATATGGGAAATCTGTGGGTACAGTACATTGAGGTTCACAAGGTTTGTCGCAGATTCTGCAGGTAGGTGGCTGAGTGCAGAGCTCAATTATAGGTGGCAGTCTCTGCAGAAGCCAGGATAAGTATGGAAGCCCGTTTCCACCCAAATAAATTAAAAAAGATACCTATCACTCTGATGGGACCGGATAAAAAATATAGGACATGTTATTTTTTTTACTCTTGGAAAAACCCCATGGGCATCTCTTGTCCAACTGCTGCAACCTTGTTAATTATTAAGCTAACACACAGGGGTATCCTTCTGAATCACAATGAGTATATCCTATACATATATTTACAGTGGAAACATTTACATAATTACAGTTCCAGTATATCTATCTAGATGTCTGGAGTGCAGCCACTAAGTTAACCCTTTGGAGGTGGCTTGATGTGCGTTGCCAATAACCCTTCCACAGCACTATACGTTGCAGTTCACTTGGTGAAGATGGACTCAACAATGATGGTATAGAGCCAGGTCAGGATTGACTGGGACATGCCACTTGGACATCTTTTGTTCAGACGTCCATGTGGCATCTCTACTGGTGCGCCCTCTTGATGATCACTATGATGTTGCCCAATCACCTGCTATTGTGGGAAATGATGGTCCATAGGAATTTGAATTATTCAGTCAAGATCTGAGTCCTCAATCTCAAGCAGCCGAGACGGGAAGATGTTTCCTGAAGTCGACCATCATCTTCATGCTTTTGTCTTTGTTAAGGTTAAAAGTATTTTGAATGCTGTAGCGTTCTGAACAGCAAAGTTGTGTTCTGCTGGCGTTTTATGTTGAACTCACCTTTTGTTAACGCACCCTGGACCCATTCACTGCCTTAATCACTCACGCCTGTTTTTTCATTATATTTGATGGTGTGTATGTATGTGCCTTAGTTTAGTCAGTTGGTGTTATTCATTGTTTGTATGTAAGGCCATGTTACGTTTGTTGTTTTCTGTTTTATCCTCCGCTGTATCGTCCAGAGCCTTTTGTTCATCCTTTTTCGCAAGTACGTATTTCTTGTTGTTTTTCAAGAAATCTACGTATACGTCCTATAATGTTTGCATTTGGTTCCTCCACAATCCCCCACCGTGACAAATGCACCAGTGCCTTGTCACCTACAAAACCTGTGTAGTTTGACAGGTTCATTGTTGGGAGTAAACTGTGAGTAGGGGAGGGGTGAGAGCACATCCTTTTGGGGCTCCAGTGCTGAGGGATACAGAGTGCAAACTGTGCATTCCAGTCAGTGACCCAAAGGAGATAGATACACTGGAGCTGGACAAGGAGTAAATCAAAGCTTTTTAGGCCTTTTCCTACGTAAATAGAAAGTAACTCAAGTCAATTATATTGTTTTGAATAGTAGCCAAGACATATTGAAAACAAACCAAATTAAATTACATATTATTCTTTTTTTGTTAAACTACATCAACAGTCCTGAGGAACATGTCAACTCCCACATATTTGCCAGTGGCCCTGGCGGTAGTAAGCTCAGTACCTTGGGAATAAGGAAATCATAAGAGAACATTACAAACAAAGACACCTATCTTACTAATATGTAGAAAACTGAGATTAATCTCAGATATAATGAATTGGATATATTTTATCGTTTTAAACGCTATCAACATAAAAGATGTAGTGGCTGGAATGGGCTTCCGTAGATAGTGTCATGAAGTGGAAAGAAACCATCCCATGATTGTTTCTGATGGGAGAGTGACCTTGTTCCCCTCCCACCCTTTTTAGTTTCTTTAACTGACATGCACCTCTGTGAGCCTGTCTTTTACCCATCGCCCCTAACTGCCATTATTGGCACTCTGAAAGACACTTTAACAGAAAACAAAACTTGGCATTTATCAAAGGTTTATATATTTCATGTTTTCAGGGGCATACTCACATCTAAACACACACACAAAACACTCGTTCCATTGAGCAGAAACGACAATGAATGTTCTTCTAAGAGGAGTTCATAGAACCTTCCAGCAATTGAATGGACTGTCGATTAATAATATATACAAAAAACATGTTCATATACCCGACATCTCAATGAAATTGGTGCAGGGAGTCATGTATGCGCAGTCCTCCAACAAACAAATAAATAGCGCGGTTTGTGTGCCACTGAGGATGCAAATTTCAATAGGTGCAGTATTTATATAACACAAGTAAAGGCACAGTGGCACAGAACATGCTTGCGGTATCTAGGTGGTGTCAGATGTAATCAATTTGTGAAAGAAGATTTGGTTTATAAAGCTACAATCCACAAATTGAATATCAGACCAGAACATTGTCTGAGTAAACAGGATTGAATTTTTCCCAATACATTATAAACATATATATAACATTTAATGCTCTTTTCAAGTTTTGTCTGAGTTTATAGTGACATTATGTAGCAGTCTCATAGCTAACTGCTCTCGCTCTTGTCGTTAAGATGAATCGCAAGCAGAGGCGTTGCTATGGATACGCCCACGCAGCAGGACAGAGCGCGAATGTGTACGGCGTGGTTCGGGCATGCTGCACTTCAGATCTCTCTCTCTCTGCGTCTTCTTTTACGGATCTACTTTGGATTAATATCGATATTGGATTACCCTCAGTGACTCTCCCTGGGCCCGCTGGCTATACGTAGCCACAACCACTCCCCTGTGAAGTGCCTTTCTCCCTGGCTCTTGCTTTGGTAGCTAACTCAGATTCAGCGTATTTACTACAGTATGAGCCCCAGCTGTCAATCAGTCTCCATTCTCTCATTATTCGATCTGTTGGTTTTGGTTTTTGGGCTCCTGCCTGTTCATGCAGGTCTTGAGGTGCTTGGTTGGGGTAAAAAGTAGTTTAATAGGGAAGCACTGAAATGTTGTGTCGGACATTGCCCGCTTCACAAGAAAGAAGTGTGATAAGGGGCTTAGAGAAATGATTGCGGTTGTTAAGTGGCCCTTGTTAATTTCAGGATGTCGGCTTTAATGCACCACTTGTAAATAATATTTAGAAGGTTTTCAGACATAAAGACCTTTTCTAAATGTTGTTACATTACTGCCTTATTTTAATATTGATGAAATTGATTTTTCATCAATTCATACAAAATGACAGGATTGTGTAGAGACACAGATCTGGGGTAGCATACAGAAAGTGGCTGCACCTCTGCAGGTCCCCAAATACATATGTATCAAGCTATTTGCATCATACCCTAAAAGAATCCAGACAAAGGCGCTTCAACACCACTGAGTGAAGGTGTCTGGATGCTTATATACATTTGATATTCATTTTATTTATTTATTTTTGGTATAATCATTATGTGGCATTTTGTGTAGGTAGATGAGAAAATGTTTTTAGAAGAAGGCGATAATGTATAAAAAGGTGACACCTGCACAGGACACTACATTACTAGATGCAATGAAGAAATGCAGTTGCCCATATGAATTAATTGCATAATGATGTTTACATGTAAAACGATTAGGGCAAGAGTTAAGATTAGGGTTAGGCAATGCTTAAAGTAAGGGTTAGGGTTCACAAACCCTGGTAAATAATCCTGACCATTTAAAATATAAGCTCCGCCCTCTCCACTGAGTTAAACAACAACATTAATTTCTTCCTGCAAGGCATATTTGCCTCCAGTGCATTCTTGAGTAATGAAAACTCCCCTGTGCATCAAGCATTCTGCATGTTATTAATAATTTAAACAAAAACAGTTTCAATTGATAATAATAAGCATTTAAATGTTCTCAACTTATATTAAGATTTTTGAATCTTAAGTGTGGTTTTGAATTATGCAGCCTACAGCACACACAGAGCAGATTTATTTATCAAACCATTATTTCTTCAATGGAGAACAATCTATTATTTTCATTAGCAACCAGGCCTTATATATATATATGCCGTAAGATCTAATCTAAGATAAGATAAATCTAAGACAGGTTTGACAGATTTAAGAAGTGCATTGATAAGAGAAGTTCTTTAGTTTTTGAAGGTGTAAGGGTGAATGAAAGTTAAAAGTTCAACAGTCTTTTGCAAGGCCTTCTGGCCATTGGTGGTGGTGGACTGCATGAATGACAACCAAAAGAAATGCGGGCCTAAAGTGGGAGGGAGATTTATGTCAGAGCGCAGAATACTATTGGACTAACGGATATTTGGTAGTGGGCTAAGAAGGGGAGGGGGCATTTGCCTCAAATGCGCTTCCACCAGTGAGTCTGGCAACATTTATACAGCGAAGACCAGTGAACCAGACTGACAAGGTCACAATGATAAGAGTTGAAAGGGGCACTGTTGACAAAACAGATGGCAGTGTTAAATTACATCTACTTTATTAAAGAGCCTTCTAGGGTCAAACCTATATAGCCGTTTTGAGAGTTTTGAGAATAACACAAATATTACAAAGTATATTACAACACAAACGTCTGCTGCCTTTTTATTATGGCAATTTGTATATATTCCAGAATGTCATGAAGAGTGAACTGATGAATTGCAATTAATTGCAAAGTACCTCTTTGACATGAAAATGTATTTAATCCCCCAAAAAACATTTCCACTGCATTTCAGCCTTCCACAAAAGAACCAGCTAACATAATTTCAGGGATCCTCTCGTTAACACAGGTGAGAGTGTCGACGAGGACAAGGCTGAAGATCACTCTTCCATGCTGATTGTGTTTGAATGACAGACTGGAAGCTGAAAAAGGAGGGTGAGGCTTGAAATTGTTCTTCCTCTGTTAACCATGGTTCCTTGCAAAGAAACACGTGCAGTCATCATTGCTTTGCACAAAAGGGCTTCACAGGCAAGAATATTGCTGCTAATAAGATTGCACTTAAATCTACCATTTTTAGGATCTAGCAAGCACCAGGACCGTTTCCTAAAGTTGATTTAGCTGCAGGATCGGGGCACCACTACTTGCTCAGGAATAGCAGCGGACATGTGTGAGTGCATCTGCATGCACAGTGAGGCAAATACTTTTGAAGGATTGCCTGGTGTCAGGAAGGGCAGCAAAGAAACCACTTCTCTCCAGGACAAACATCAGGGACAGACTGATATTCTGCAAAAGGTACAGGGACTGAAATGCTGAAAACAGGGAAATTTAGTTATTAAAAGTCATTATCTCTGATAATCCCCTTTCCGATTGTTTGGGGCATCCAGTAAAACAGTGTCCGGAAAAGAAAAGGTGAGTGCTAACATCAGTCCTGTGTCAAGCCAACAGTAAAGCATCCTGAGATCACTCATGTGTGGGGATTCTTCTCTGTCAAGGGAGTGGCTCACTCACAAATGTGTCTAAGAACACAGCCATGACTAAAGAATGGTACCAAAAAATCCTCCAAGAGCCAACCATCTCCCAACCATCCAAGAACAGTTTGGTGACGAACAATGTATTTTTCAGTATGATGGAGCACCTTGCCATAAGGCAAATGTGATAACTAAATGGCTAAATGGCATTTTGGGTCCATGGCCAGAAAACCGCCCAAACCTTAATCCCATTGAGAACTTGTGGTCAATCTGCAAGAGGCAAGTGGACAAACAAAACCCCACAAATTCTGACAAAATACAAGTATTGATTATACAGGAATGTCAGGATGTGGCCCAGAAGTTAATTGACAGCATGCCAGGGCGAATTGCAGAGGTCTTTAAGACAAAGGGTCAACAGTGCAAATATTGACTCTTTGCATGTACTTAATGTAATTGTACATACATGTACACATATACATGTCAATAATAGCCTTCGACACTTACGAAATTCTTGTAGTTGTACTTCAGTATACCGTCCAACATCTGACAAGCAGATCTAAAATCACTGCAGCAGCAAACTTTGTGTTAACCAATACTTTTGTCATTCTTTAGACTTTTTGCCCTGACAGTAGATCACGTCACCTTCAATGAGGACGCGCAACATGGTCATTTTTTACAAGTAAATTATTGGGAGCGTTGGTGACGTATGAAAACGAGAACACAGTTCTGTATATGAAGTTTGCCTAAAGGCCAGTGTTAAGACAGCGAGCTGAAGGTGAGATTTGAAGGACAGTGAGCAGTCAAGCCATACACTTAAGTACTTATAAAGTGTCAACGTCTTCTCAAACGCATTAAGAGAGGGTGTTTGGTGGGCAGGGTGGTTAGGATAAACTACAAGCAAAATTGATATGTTTTGTAATATGGGGAGCAAACCACAAGTTCAAATGATTGAACATGATTCACACGTGGATCTTTCTGTGGTACAGAAAACACCATTATTGGATTGAGCCACACTGCATTTAAACCAGACATGATTTTGGTAGTGGAAATGACTGCATGGGCTCAGAAACACTTCTGTTTGTAAACACAATTTGTTACTGTAACCATAAGTGACTTGCACATCTGTGAAGGCACCATTATGGCTGAACAATGTATACAGGTTTTGGAGCAACATCTGCTGCCATCCAGACAACTTCTTTTTCAGGGAAGGCCTTGCTTCTTTAGGCAAGACAACGCCAAACCACATTCTGCACGTAATACAACAGCATGGCTCCGTAATAAAAGAGTCCATGTGCTAAACTGGACTGCCTGCAGTCCAGACTACAGTCACTGTCACTTATTGATGGGTTGCTGGCATCACATTCAAAATGGGCTTTTGTTTTCCCGAAAAAAGTTAAATTTCTCAGTTTCAAAATGTGATATGTTGTCAATGTACTATTTGTTTTGCATACGTGGTTTTAGTGTGTAAGTTCAGTGTTTCAATTACATTTACTTTGTAAAGCCCTTTTTACATCAGCAGTTATTACACACCAATTGCTGCTTCAGTGGTTGTTTCAGAATCTCCACACAGGCTAAAGCAACTTTAGCTATTCGTCTGCAGCATCAGTTGAACTATTGGTGAGCACACTGGAGAAAACATACCATAACACAAACATAAATTAACCAGCAGGTAATGCAGCAATTCCACATTTTAGAGCGCCTTTGTCCTTTTTGATCTCCTGGTTGCTGACATTCATTACACTCAATTTCCGTTCAAGTAAAAAAAAACAAGCAATGAATAGTGTAGCGATTGGATTCATTTATAACATTTTCGTAGTGATTCTAAATAGTTTTTCAAGCTTTTGTTATTTGCTCAACCAAAAGTAAAAGTAAGCTAAGCTATGAAGAAAGAGGTTTGAATATGAACTGATGTTGTTATAATTCAGCTGCTCTCCACAATTTGGGATTGAATTATGGACGTTCTATTTGAAGATTGAATAGAGGATTTATTGAGTAGAATGTAGATCAACCCTTAAACATTAAAAACGTGACAAAATGTGCAAACTATGAATATATGGTGTGAGAATACATCCGTATGTGTCTGTCTCTCATCATAACAAATTACTTTTTACCCCCCCACAATACACAATTCACCATCCGCTGTAATTCCATGAAGCAATCTAGTTTTGCATGTTTCCCTCACTGTCTCCTTCTCTTTTCAAAGATCCCTTCTTCTATTTTCATAACAAGGTAACACAGGCTGTTTAAGAGGTCTTTACTAGCATGAAGCTCTAATGAAATGGCACTTTATTCTAGTTCAGTGGTTGTGGTGCCAACCCTCCCCAAGCTTAATCAATACTGGTCAATACTGTCAATACAATTATAAATGCCGTTCGTTGCCAAGAGATGAAAGTGAGACAGGCTACATTAGGAGCCATTGATCCAGAGACTGAAATTAAATAGCTTTTTACACAGGCCATTCAGAGTTGTGAATTGAATTAGTATTGTTGATTATGACAAAATAAAATTGGAGATGATGATGGAGGCAGTGTTAACTGATATTAAATGTCACTTTCGATGAACGTGTTATGTTTATTGAAAGAGGGTCTGGATTGGATTGCTGTCCTTACATTGTGACAAACATTACGCAAATGTCTACATTTTACAGCTCTGATTAGTATCTATTGACGCTGAATTGGTCTTAAGTCTCAGGCTATTTTGGTATTTCATTTAATGTAATCTAACTAATTAAGGAGGTATGGGGGGTCTTTGGAATTCAGGCCTTATATTCAATGGTACATCCATTGACTACTATCTTTGTCTCTTTATGGGTTAATAGATTGTGTAGCATGGGAGAAAGAAAATGGTAAAAAGAAAGTAAATTGATGGGAGGGGGATGAGAGAAATATGTGTCTAGACCTGGGGAGTCTTTCTTAGAACCTAGGATTTACATGATGGTTTAGAAACTAAGGTCAGGTTCTGCTTAAAGAAGTACTGCTCTGGCTCCAGGAGGAAACAGAAGGACTACTGACCACGTGTTCAGATCATTTTGGTTCTTTATTTATATTTTGTCTTTTATTGCCATGTTGTTGTTTATTCTTTAGGCTGTAAAAGACAAACTTAGTTGATTTGGATTTATCTGGTTTTGTTGATTGGACGAGCATACATTTTTTTGGACTATGGTTTACAAAGTTTTGTTGATTAAAGATTCTTGCTTATTAGATTAGATAATATTTTAGATTTAGATGTTTCACTTTGTTGTAATAATACAGTGCTGTGAAAAAGTATTGGTCCCATTCCTGATATCTCATGTTTGTGCATTGTGCATATATAAATATATATATATATATATATACTGCAAAAAAAAAATCAAGGGAACACTTAAATCACACATCACATCTTGATAAAGGTAACATATAAAGGAAGTACATTAATGGATAATATAATATCCTTTAATGTATATTATATAGTTTTTTCTATAGTTCGAACTATAACATTTCGTTGCTGTGCTTCAGGGTGAATGTTACAGCATATTCTGACCCTGGAAACCTCCACAGAATTTATACAACAGAACAAGGCTACTGAATATTCATTTGCTCCTTGTGTAACACATCTATTACAACAGCATTTTATTTCCCTTAATAATAGCTGTTTTTGCTTTTAATGCCAGAGACAGCTAAAGGTTAATTTATACTTACAATTGAAAGTGTGTACATGGTCATCATTTGCACATGGACTGCATACATTTCTTTTGGGGGGGGTTTGTGTTTTGACATGGCACATTTGGACAGTTTGCATTTTATTTTCTAGCATTCAGGCCAGGCTAGTGGCAGAAACATCAAAAAGATCTATGTATTTACAGTTCTATTAATGCTGAATCAAAGCCAGGAGTCAAAGGGGACCTTTTAAACCGATCCTGGTAATTTTTTTAAGCCTTTGTTTGGCCCTTAACCATGCTGCCTGTGTACTACCAATAGTCTTTTCACATCTCATTTACAGACAGATTCTAAACTAATGAGGCAAAGTCATGCATCCGTACCTACAGAAACCCACTGTGTATCATGTAACCACACTGACGACCAGACTCCTACACTGTGTATCATGTAACCACACTAACGAACAGACCTCTACACTGTGTGTCATGTAACCACACTGACGACCAGACCTCTACACTG
>JACXGK010010374.1:0-18079 GCA_016801125.1 Novumbra hubbsi | reverse complement strand
GCTCCAGTGGTCCGGTCCTCTCACAGGCTCCAGTGGTCCGGTCCTCTCACAGGCTCCAGTGGTCCGGTCCCCTCACAGGGGGGTTCTGGAGCAGATTCTGCTGAGTAAACAGGCATCCCTGTTGTGCTGGCCCCCTGTAGCCTGACGACCCCCCAGCTATTATATTAAAACGGATGAGTCTTTATCCAGCACCGTTCAAACACAGACGGACTGAGTTTACACAGACACCAGTCACACACACACACACAGAGTGCTGGTCATTGTTTGTCAGTGGGAAAGCTAAATAACACTTCCTTCCGTATTAAAAATGTTCACTATTCCCTATGCAGTGTAGTGCACGAGGTTACAGGAATCAAAAATAGTGCATTGAATGGGGAATAGGGTGCCATTTGGGAGGAACCCTGAATGTCGTTAAAGCCCAGGGTGTAAAATACTAGCAGCAGAACAGTTTCTAGAAAAACCTCTGGTTGTCCATGTTTTCTCCACCCCTCTAGCTCCGTCCACCCCAGACGTTACTCCTTTTGCCCAGGGCAGTGTGTCAAGTCCAACACCTCTTTCTCTGCATACATCTGAGAAGTTCACAACACCAGTACTGTTCTCCCTGTAGAACAGTGGCCTCAGAGTGACTGGGCCAGCTTCGAAAGTACCCAGACGTCCTAGCTCCGGTTGACTTCTGTGGCGCCATGACAACTAGTTGAAAACCCACAACGACACGAGGAGCGAGGTGGATCCAAAGTGACAGCTGCACCTGGACGGTGGACAAGGGGAAGGGAGTTCTAGTATACAAAGCCGACACTTATGAAAAGCAGAGCTAAAAACAACTTTACCTCCTCCAGCAGGCAACAGATTTTCAGGGCACAGTTGGTGCACTTTGAAGAGCAAAACAAATAATGTTTCTTAGGCAATCGCTTCCAGATCGTTCATTCCAGACATGGTCAGTGGAGACGAAATACCAGTGAGTTGGTAGTACCAACAACTTGTATTTCATATACTGCAATCTCCACTCTGGAGATCTTGTCACTTCTGAATCAATCTGGCGGACAACACAGTGGAAAAGGTCATATTAGATGGTAAATCACCAGGCTCATATGCCATGGTATTTGCTGAGGCATTTCTTAACAGCCACACCTACAATTGAAACAGTTTACTCACTTTCAATTGATCAAATTGTACAGAGTGAAGGTCCATTCTATATTTTCTAAAACTGCCACACAGCAGTTTAAGTGTTGGAGTAAAGTGTGTGTGTGTGTGTCTTTGGTAGTAGAGAAAGTTTATCTGGGTCGGCAGAGGGTGATTTAGTTGTCTGGGAATCAGGTGACAGGATAACCCTTCAGGGAGGAATCGACGGATGCTGGTGATTCCTCATCTAGGTCTACTTCAGGCCGGGTTCCTCCTCCAACATCAGCTCCCAGCTTTTGATTACAAACTGTTAGTCCTCTCTAGTGAATAAAACGGCTTGATGAAGTAGGTCATGTTTTAACCCCCACACACACAGACACACTGACACAGACTGACACACACAGGCACACAATGACCGACACAGACACATCTCTCAGCCTATTACCTGGTATGCATCTACACATTTTCCAGTACAAAAATTAAGGGGGAAAGTAGATGTTGCTCGGTAGGTATCCTTTTATATACGTTGTGAACTCCAAACCATAGTATCCTAAACTGAGATAAAGCCTCGTCCTGGACCAAAACAATCTAGATCAATGAAATTGTAATGGTTGCTCTCTTTTCATAACAGAGATAAATGTAAAAACGTTGATCTTCAAGTCGTTGTTGATGTGTTGTATTCGTTTTGGCCTCACTTTCACACGCTGCCTTTGCACCACACAGAAACCCTATTCAATGTATTTTTACTCCTGGACTTTAACTCTGTATGGGAACCCCCCCGCCCATGTACAAAAAGTGATGTAATTGTAAACCATTAACATGGAATTACAGCTGACACTGCAATATAAGCCAAAAGCATCAAAACTGTTTGTTCTGGTGTCAGTGTTCTTGAAGTCTAATGCGTAAGTCTAATATGGTTGCTATGGAATCGGAAATGTTTTACATAGAAATATATTAAGCTAGCTTGGACAAAGACAACACGTGTTGCATCTGGTCTACGCAAGCCAGACAGACCACAATGGTTCTTGACTTCTACTCATCTGTGAACGAGTAACAACGGACATGATACAAGGCAAACATTCCTCCAGCAGTTTAAACTCAACACTGACCAAACACCCAGCAGGGCACTTACCATCATGAATAAACACACATTCAAGCACGCACGTGTTCCCACCAACCTCCTGAACCTCTGGGGTATTAGTTGTTTTCAGTTTTTTTACAAAAGCCTAAAATTGTGACAAATCCAGTTGAGTTCACGCTGCTTAATATGAACACAAATATTCAATGTTCAGTATGAGAATTTGAGTGATAAAGAGATGTAGAAGCAGCCTTCATTCCTGTCTGTATTCTGACCTGGTCACTGTGTGTGTATGTGTGTGTGTGTGCATGCATGATGTGTGCAGTACACACAGAAACCCACAGAAAGTCAGGTTATGGAGCCTCAATGTGTTCTTGATTGTTTGTCTCGGCTCCACACTTGATGTAAGCCCTCTCTAACATCTAGCCCCAGGCAACGCCAACCAATGGGAACCAGACCTAGAGATACTTCTAAAGCATCAGTTGCATTGGGACCGATCTCAACTTGTCATTCGAATGTCCTGGGAATGATTGTGTTTTGGAAAACTTCTACCCTCATGAACCTCTACACTCACTCCTGTCACGGCACTGCGTGTTCGATACATGGCACAAGAGAGTGAGAGAGTATCTGCAAGAGACAGTAAGTAAGAGAGTGAAAAGGGAGGAGAAATGAAAGATGTGTACACTTAATGAAGGGCTGTGGCACACTCACTCAGCCAAATTGACCACGGCTCATCTTTTAATACTCATGGGTCCTCAGGGGAACAAACAAAACTACTTCACGTGTCTGGGGAACAACCACCAAGACTCAGAAACCCTCAGGTGTCAAGTCCAAATGGAAGCCTAATTGTCCTTTAGTGCACTACTTTCGACAAGGGTCTATAGACAACAGAGTGCAATTTGGGACAGAAGCACAGGCTGTTTCACCCAAAAACACATTCTTTCTGGAGTGAAGGAAAGGTGGGGATTTCTCTTCTCGTTGCAGTTTAGCAGCTTTTCTTACAACAGCCTTTCACATTCCAGGATCAGGTTTTATTTCAACGGTACGCAGAATATAAAATGAGGAAATTATATTGTGTTCACAGAAGCAGAGATTCCACCTGGATATGTCCTTCTGTTCCTGATCAGTAAAAGCCTAACTGTACCGACTGTGGCTTTCTCCCAACATTTAATGGACCAGAAATGGTTACAGGTCTACAGCCTTTTCTGTTATGTTTCCTGTAATACATTTGTTTAATAAAATACATTTGTTTAATAAAATAAATAAATAGAGCAACGTTTTCTAAAAGAAGGCAGAACCAGGAACGACAATACATCAACATTTAGATGACATTATTTAATTAACAAAGACCACGAGGTCCCACGTCCTTTTAAAGAAGTTTTAGTCCAGGATGTCTGGTGTCAACATTGCCGTTAAGACGGGATCATTCATACACTCACCCTATGTCATGTAGAACAATCAAGACCTTGGTACAACTGTTTCTGCCTTATTTGACAAGGAGCCAGGACGGGCCCAGCCCTCCGACGGGACAACAACACAACAGTAGAGAACCGGGATCAAAGCCTACTGGCACACATGTTCTAAGGCATCACGTCACCCGGCCCAGAGAAGCTTGAAACGTTGTCTTCAATAACCTTGTTTCCTTCTCAAATGTTCCAGCCATGGCGTTGGTAACAGCTATTCACCCTGGGCCACGGCTGACCCGGCCAGCCTCCTTCTGAGGAGGCACAGGCGCTCTGATCCGTCCATCTAAAAACATAATCAGGGACGACTTCAAAGAACCAGGGCCCAACACTCACATGCAGGCTAGAATACCTTCATCCCCACTTCAGAGTAATGCCCTTTCATAGAAATAATGTTTTAATTGGTTTCATTAAATCTGAAACCCTTTGAGTATTGAGGAGGGTCTTGTTGACAGGGGTTGAACATCTGGTCAGTAACACACAACCCCTTTAACAACTGCCTGTGTTTAGAGACGTGGTCTGCAACAGACACCCCCCCCCCCCCCACGCCGTTACCAGCCACAATGTTCTTTTGGAGACACAGACAATGTGAATCTGTCATTGAACTCGGCTACCATGCGTCTCAAATGGCAGCCAAGACGACAATATTCTCCTCACCATAGTTTGTCTGGAGTCCTTGGGGATGCTTTGCCCTCCACAGCTTGGCTGACTGGTCTTTCTGTTTGGGAACACTTCATCTGACTGGTCTTTCTGTTTGGGAACACTCCATCCTTCTGGTCTTTCTGTTGGGGAACACTCCATCTGACTGGTCTTTCTGTTTGGGAACAATCCATCTGACTGGTCTTTCTGTTTGGGAACACTCCATCTGACTGGTCTTTCTGTTTGGGAACACTCCATCTGACTGGTCTTTCTGTTTGGGAACACTCCATCTGACTGGTCTTTCTGTTTCGGAACACTCCATCTGACTGGTCTTTCTGTTTGGGAACACTCCATATTCTTATTTGTTTAATTGGGATGTTGTGTTACAATAATTTGGGAAGGCGTTGAGGATGTCAACCTGGTTTGGGATGATGTTCCACTGAGTCGGGATGATGTTGACCTGGGTCGGGATGATGTCGCACTGGGTCGGGATGATGTCGCTTTGGATCGGGATGATGTCACTCAGGGTCGGGATGATGTCGCACTGGACCAGAATGATGTCATACACATTTGAAAGGGCAAAGTCCTGTCAACGTCCTCCTTTGAGCAGCCCAAGTGCTCCCATGGTAACCTCCTCCTTTGGCTTCTAGTTGAAACAAGACCACTAGTACTAGTAGTGGCAGTAGATCTAGTAGTTGTTGTAGTATTAGCAGCAGGATAAGTTTGGACCTCCTTTTTGTCAGGAGACTGTTCTATTCAAGCCATCTGTTTGGTTTGGCTATTTCCACATGTATGTCTTAATACCCTAAACTTCAAGACAAACTCCCTTTGAGTATAACTAACATCTACATTCTCTACAGTATATGTTTACATAGAAGCCATCTATCTGCTCCAAACATATCCACATGTATCGATGTGGATACACACTTTGTGGTTACATTTGTTTGAGTTGGAAAGAGTAGGGGGACATTTGCATTAAAACTATTTATCCAGGATTTATTTTGTAAGTGTGTGTGTGTGCATGTGTGAGCGTGTGAGCGTGTGTGACTGGTTTTGTTCCTGTGGGTGTTTGTCTGTGTTCTTTTTTTACTATACTTTTGAGGTCCAGAAATCCCAGCAGAGATAGAACAACAAATAATAAAGATTAGAACAACATATAATTCATCCTTGTTTGGACTTTTCATAAGGAAAAGGCAATTTGGGCTTCAAATAAGGGTAAATGTTAGAATAACAGTAGGGTTTAGGGTTAGGCTAGGGAAAAACTGATACTAAACAGGAACAATTTATGTAGTCCTTATAAGAATAATTAACACTTGAGCGTGTGTGAGATTCACATCTAAGTGTACATGTGGATCTCATTGATCCAGCACTTTAAAAATGCTTTCACAAATGTTAAACAAATAAATAATGCTTAAATCAAGCAAAAACAACCTACAAATGGTGTGAGAAAAGGTTTTCTAAAATAATTCAGGAAACTTCATGCCCAACTCGAATCTCGAGTAGTACGACAAGATTCAAGTTTATGTCTAACAACAAGAATATCAGGTTTGTTGAGATTTGTGTTTTTAATTAGAATATGCACTCTGTTTCCAGCTAAATATTTCTTTTCTTTTCTTCTTTTCTTGTATTTCTTACAAATATTTCCCAAAATGAAATCCATACCACCATACAAGTTCTAACCCAATTCTGGACGTGATTCACGGTGGAGGTGGCTATTGTGATGCAAGGTGGTCAGATGAAAAGCAACGGGCCAGATATGTACAATATATGTCTTCTGAGTCATCTGCAGTGCAACATTATAGACGTACAAATACAATGAGGTTGGCCAAATAATATTTATTAAAGGCTTTATTTTCAGCTGTCTACAGGAATCTACTACATTGATCTAATTTGACAATTAACTGTGAGGTTTTATTTTTGTCTACAGTGAGGAATTATGGTCAGGCTCTACATGGGGATCTACATTGATGTACTGTAATCCATTGTAATCCACTGCAAGGATCTACTGGAAAAATCAGATGTGATCTACTGAGGATCTACTGTTTGGCTCTACTGTGCTTTGCTTAAAAAAAAAATACCTTTGCAGCCTTCAATGTGCACAGTCCACTGAGTCATAATTTTTTTTTGCAAATACGCAGATACTTTTTTATTAGTTTCAATCCAAATATTATAACAATATCTGAAGTGAGGATTTTCATTCAGACTCTTGCTGTTCATACGCCTCCTGATCAATGCACATACATCATCTGAAATAGCACCCTACTCCCTACACATGTAGGGGACTATACACAGTCCACCAGTCACTTTGATCATTTCCATTCACAGCACATTGAACACCCAAGCAACCAAAACATTTAGGCTTTAGTCACGTAAGCCTTAGCCAAAGTAGGAATAGACATTTCTAGACAGTAGTAGTACTGAGTGACAGCACTACATTACGCAATGCCAACTGGTTGTCTAGAAAACATTGTGTTCATTGGTTTTGTATTACTGTGTTTGTACTTGAGATGTGGATCAGTTCTAGTATGATGCTTCTGGTGTTGTCAGATTTGGTTTAGTCCTGTCGGCGCTGTCGAGGCACTACAGTTGCAAAATTTCAGTTCCCAAAATCACCAGCTTTTCTAGAAATCCAAGTCAGTGAAATAGCAGTAAAGTTAGATATTTTAAATGGTCAGTTTTCTACCATAATTTGGCAACCCTAACTAGGACGTCCTAATTTAAATGATGCCTAGTTATCTGGTCAAGCCTAAGACTTTCCCTTGCGGTTCTTTAAAGGCTCTGGACCTGATAACTTCTGAGTACTACTACAACAATGTTTTACTTGCTGCCTGATGATTCCTCTTTAGTTTCGTACTGGCCTTAACCGGCCATTCTCAATCATTCCAGGTTGGTAATGGTATATTGGGTCAACGCTTGGATCAAGCATTTCACTCTCTAAAGACAATTACTTTCCAGGCAAAGTGACTCCCAAGGACAGATAATGTGCTCTTCCATTCGCACTGAGAAGTTGGAAGTAATTGATAACACATTTGCAAGAGCCTTGTTTTAAGTAAACGCATTAGGGGACGTTGACATGGGGTGTCTCTAAATATCAAGCACAAGCAGCACTTTCAGCAGCAGCTCATTGATAACAGATTGACAGCCGCATTCACATAAAGCAAGTGATCCAGGGAGACAGCCTGTCTTCTGTTGTGTCACTGTCTGTCTGGTACGTCCAGATGTTCCCCTTGAAGCTTATTAGAACATGGGGCACACTTGTAGACGGCGTTAACTTTTCTTTTGACAGAGTCAAGGAAAGAAAGAGCAGACTGACAAGGAGACAGAAAGGGATTAGAGGAGGAGGGGAGGAGAGTAGAGGAGGAGAGAATTGAGGAGAGAGTAGAGGAGGAGGAGAGTGTAGAGGGAATGATATTTTCAGAAGTCTCAGCAGTTTCTGCACCAGCCTGTAAAAGCCCATCACTTTGGTGTACCTTCATGCCTGGTTTCATAACACTTCTTACAGGGTTTTAAATTCATCAGGACGATTGTAGACTCCTCCATGTCTCTGGTGCATAACACAAAACAGGCTTTTCATAGGGTCTCTAAAACTGGCCTCCTACCTGTGAGGATATGTGTCCTGGATGGCCCCTCATCTTGCAGTGAGTAAAGTCCCTTGGCGCCCGCTTGAAGGCTTGGCTGACGATTCCTGGTAAATGTGTTTGGAGAGCTTTGGAAACGAGAACAAAGAGAAGAGAACACCAGCACTAGTAAAGCAACATGAACCAAATTCCCCATCTAGTGTGCACTCCTTTCAACCAGAGCCCAGTGACAAAAAGCTGTGCACTAGAGGAACAGGGTGCCATTTGTGACTCGGGCCAGTCCAGACACTGGGACAGAGAGAATGTTTATAAGGATGTTGAGGACAGAGTTGTTGGATGGGAGACCTTTAGTGCGGTGATCTGGAATTGTTCCCTGTCATTACTGTTGTTCTGCAAACCAGGCGTCTGAAAACCACTCAACAGATAAATAATGCACAGATCTATCATTACTGCCAGGGGGAACCGCTGCATATGTCCTGGTGTGCATTTCCACTGAATAGGACATTGTACCACGGGAGGAGAAAATCCACTTTGGAATCCTGCGATTCCATAAAATTGTCAGTTAACAGAGGGGACCTATAACTTAAAGCTGGCACTGAGAAACATCGATGGACAATTAATGACCAAAGACCAGATAATAAATCAGCCGGGGGGAGGGACAGGCACGTTCTTTCTGTTTTTCTGAACAATGCTAGCTTTCTCTGGGCTCCCCCAACACCCGCACTCATCCCAACAAAAAGGATGGTTTGTGAAAAGAACGGGATGCACTCAGGGGGACAGAGGGCAGGTTAGTCATGAATCTTCTGAGGGCTTATCCGACTCCCTGAATATAGAAATGATCTAAATGACTCACGTAGTTATATTATGTCCCTCAAAGCATCTCCCCGAGGACTTAGCCAATAAATCAGATCATTTATGGATAAGAATGTGTCTTCAAAATAGGTCCACAACAATTATTGGAACATTCCACTTGAGTGAATCAAAACATTTCCACAGGCAAAAAAACAGATACGGTAGAAGCAAACCACAAGTGAGAATTCATAGGGATTTCTTAAGTACTTTCAAACATCAAAAACATTAGTAGTGTAATTTTTATTTACTTTCGAGCATTGTACAACACACAGCGACTGAGTCACCTGTAACCACTTAGTGTCAAAGCCAATGGTTTTAACTCAGTTCTCAGCTACATCCAGCGAAATGGATGTAGCTTTCCAAACATCAAGGACTGCAACCCACAGCGTCTTCAGAGGAGTGCTGATACAAAATCTGTCTTTGGATTAAAAGGGGGGCCTTATCCTAGGTCAGAACTATTCTAAGAAGCGCTCTGAATATGGACCCAGATGGTACAAGCTACCCGGCAGGACAGCACAGCGAGTTAGTGTGTACACCTGGGCACACAGTCATTTATTTTGGTAGGGCTTGTTAAATCTGAGAGCGGCAACATATTTTCCACGAATCATCAATCCAGCCGGGGGGTAAAAGGGGCCGGTGGAGGATGGCGGTGGATCCCGCCCCACTGTGGCCACGGCTCAGCACTCTCCATCCGCCCATAGAACATACCGGTGCCTGTCCCCAGAACACACACATGCGTCTGTCTCCTCCTCTTCACCCATGAGGTCATTATGACAGGGACTCAGGTACGGGCTGGGCTGACGCGTCACTGCCTGTCTCGTCTCCATCTCCCCCAAGCCTCGCCATTGATCTCTCTCTCCATCCAGCTCTCCCTCTCTAGTCCATTCATCCATCCATCATTCATCTCTATCTCACTTCACCCCACCATTTCTTCCCTACCTCTGTCCGTTTCTATAAATCTCTCCATTCCTCCCTCTCTCCATCTTTCCAGATGTTCTCATCTGTCACAGGGGTTCCATTCATCCCTCCCTCCTCCTGTCAGACATAAACTATTCCCTCCCTCTCTCGCTCTCTGACCCTCACTCCTTCTCTCCATCCATCCTCTGATCCATTTCATCCCCCCAAACCAAACTTTCGTTGAGTGCCCTTCTACGCCCCAGGTACCCAGATATGTCTGACCTCCCTCCAATCCAAATAGAACTCTATGCCCCCCAGTATCCAGATATGTCTTACTTCCTCCAATCCAAACAAGACTCCACCAGGTATCCAGATATGAGCATTTAGCCCAAGACACCATGTTGTCTTTAGAAAATTACTCAGAAATGAGAGGAGCAATCTGAGCAGCTGTTAGACACACACAGGCTGTGATTAGAACTGATAAAGAGTAATGGCTAGTCTGGCCTATCAAGCGATTTAGGACCAGTTTGTCAAAAATAAAGGTACTAAAATGAAAGAACATATGGCCCTTAAACAACTGGACTAAGATCAAGGAAACAATGGCAGAAAAACAAAAGGAAAGAGGTCCCTTCCTCTGAGAGAAATGCACATACTATGACTGAATAATGTGACTGCTGTCCTAGACACCATCGCTGCGGAAGGGATCCTCAGACATAATGTTTCAGAAGAGCAGGGGGCCTAGTTGAAATATTATTAAAATATTATTACTGACTCTCTCTGCTCTCTGCAGACAAATAAGAAGTTCTACTCTCCACCACTGCAGGACAGTTACTGGGGCGCCCCTCAAACCTCCAAACATTGTCTTGGAGAGCAGAATACACAGTGAGGGGCGACATGCCCCAGGCTACACCGTCAGGCTACACCGTCAGGCTACACGGCCAGGCTACACGGCCAGGCTACACCGTCCGGCTACACAGCCAGGCTGCACGGTCAGGCTGGTTTCTGTCATGCGCTGACGTGTTTCAGTAGCAGATCATTGCAGACGATAGTTGGAGTAACTTCAATTTAAAGTTCAGTTATTCCGGGAAGTAAATAAACGTTACAAATTTTGATGTGGAGGTATGTTCACTTTTTAGACTGGAATCAAAATGAAATGGACCCTGAAACAAAGGGGTGGAGTGTGTCTGGGCATAAAGATGCAACATCTCGTCCACGTTACGCAAAGTTGAAACTAGGATCAGTTAGGAATCTCATAGCACTCAAGCACTGGTACAGGTCCATTGATAAAAGTGTCTGCCCATTGACGAACACAAGACACACATCTTCACAGTTCCCCTGGCCCGCAGAAGGACATATTTCGGTAAGATAGCGTCGAGCTAAGACACGACCATCTTGCATCAAAGACTGGATACATTTCAGGCTGCATTCCTCAGTCTGATGGCTACTTTAAACATAGGGGCTTATTTTGAAAAGGTTAGATGCTTCGTGCTGAAAAGCTTCCGGCTTACACAAAACAGTTACGCAAAAAAATTTCTATCCTATTGGGTTCCAAAACAACAATTCCCAATTCTTACACTAACCCTATATGTAAGTTTTTCCCTAACCCGTAACTAGGGATTTTCCTAATGCGGACTGGCTAAATAAAACCTTGTGGAGACTAAAATGTAAGGTTTTGCCATCTTTGTGGGGACGTCCAACTACAACAAGTAGCAGCTCTGCATAAAAGTGTCCAATAAAATATATATTTTTAATAGGGAATTAAACTCTGAACAATTAATAATTCAGGTACACCTCTCACAAGTGAAGCAGAGTCTCTGGGAGAGAGTTAACAGTGACAACTGGGATTCTAGGAGAGACAGAAAGAGAGAGGAGCTGTCAGGTGGAGAGGAGGATCTCTTTGAGAGACAGAAAGAGAGAGGAGGATCTCTAGGATAGAGAGTTAACAGTGTGTGCTACTCTTACGATGTTCCAGGATGGCGTGTAAAAAGGGACATGCAGACGGCACTTAGACTCCTTTAACTGCCAGCATCTTCGGATCTTATCAGCATTATATAGCCATACACACACACACATACACACACACACACCCCTCTGGGGCATTCTTGCGGTTTACTGCAGCAAAGGTTGTCAGTAAAACACTTCACTCTGCTAACGAGCCAAATTAATGATAATGAAGCGGTTGCCAGGTTTACATTCTCGTTCCATCAACTGCATGTTCTCACAGTAAGTCATTCTTGTTTTATTAGTCTCAAGGCCAACTGAGTGCCTCCTGTAAAGTCACATCATCCCAGCCAACCCCCCCTTCCCTCCGCCCCCTTTGTCCAGGACATGACAGACAAAGCACCCAGCGACAGAGATGTGGCCCCAGAGGGGGGGGGGGTGCTCAGGCTGTGCCTCCGTTCACAGCGACCCTACTGTATTCAGGCAGACTAGTTACACTGAGTCATTCAATGCAATAAACAGCGTGTACTAAATATAGGACTTGAAACCCGCTACGGATGTTGAGGACTCTTGTTCACTACAAATATTTATCCAGTACCAGATACTCTACATTATGGCGGTGTAAATCTAAAATCGTTTCAAGTCGATCTAAACCTGTCAAAAAAAATAACTTGAACGTTACCCAAACAAACATTTAGTGGGTCGGTACATTTGTACAAAGTTTAGAATTCATGTCTTCGCATAGAAAGCAACATTTTGTGGAATGGAAGTGGAATTTATGATTTATATGGGCCTCACAGGCAAGGCACTCTGACCAACTGTTTACTTTACGTGTTCCTTAAGGTGTGTGTATGTGACTGTGTGTGCGCACCTGTGTGTGCTTGTGTGTTTGTGTGTGTGTGCACCCAAAGATTTTGATCAGCTGTAAAAGGAATCCTGAGGCATCTACGGGCACTCAAACAGAGGTTTTTCCGCTAAACAAACACCAGATTTAAGACAAGGTGTGGATGTGTGTGTGTGTGTGTGTGTGTGCACGCGTGGAGACATGTATACACCTCTCAGGTGACTCAATCAACCGATGGGAGTCGCTCAATCAGCATGGCAGGATGCTGTTTGTCTCAGCGCTTTAACCTCACAGACCAGATAAAGACATGCTCTTTCCAACGCTCGTTGGTTTGCAGTAGACTGCTTTGGGCCCTTTGGGCCCTCGCTCCCTCGCCCCGCGCTCCAAGAACCTAGGGTTGAAATAACATCCCATCATTATGAAATATTACTGAAATAACTTTAAAGGGATTGTTTATTACCATCCTCAGTCCCTCAGGAATAAAGTAGAATGTTTGCAATTTTGGCAGAGGACTTTAATATAATTACTCCAGTCTGATGAGTCATGTTTTTTTATGAATCTGCATCCAAGTTGAAATATTTTGTTTTCGTTACCCGTCGATCGCTATCTTTGCATATTTCAATGATGACAATCGGCAGACCATGTTATACCTCACGAAAAACACTGAATGCTGTAGAAGACCATGTAATACCTTATGAAAGCACAGAACACTGCAGAAGACTATGTTATACCTCATGAAAAACATAGAACGATGCAGATATTTTAGTTGGGAAAGAAATAAACCATTTAGTTCGGCTGAGTGAGTCGTGCAGGTTTCTCATTACAACATTTTACCATTTAAAGCTTTTTGGTTTTTGCCATTCATGTTTCTTTTCCTTAGGTCGTCCACTTATTGGACACTATTTATATTATAAGGATTGTCCAATGGAAGCACTTTGTCACAGTGGTGGGGACTAAGATAACACAGAATTGTGTGTTTGTCCTTCTACTACATACAGAGAACCACTAGGACAGATACCGTCACACACACACAGACAATAGCTCTTAACAACACAAACACCCCTGGCCAAAACAAAGACATCAAAAAACATTAAACAATGACCCTCCGATTTGCATTTGCTAGTCAGAAGCTAGTTGGAAAGAGGCTGAGAGATGGAGGGAGGGAGGGGGGAGAGATTGAGGGGGAGAGAGATTGAGGGAGGAAGGGCGTGAGAGATTGAGGGAGGAAGGGGGTGGAGGTTCGGAGGGAGGAAGAGGGTGGAGTAGAGGAAGAGAGGGGTGTGACCACAGGAAAACAGTGACCATTAGCTTCATTGTGGCTACAGTCATAAAAGTGTCAAGTCTTTGTAAATGTCTCTAAATAGTGACAATGCAGATCGAGCGCAGCGTAAAAACCAACGACCGTCCAAAGGCCCGTCCAAATCACAAGGAAACAGAGGAAAAACCCCATTCTGATCATAATAAGCCCATTAAGAGAACTAAGCCAGAACTAAACTTTGTATCATCAGATGACGTCAATAAAAAAGGACACCTCCAAACCTTCAACCGTTTCCACTTCACTGACTAGACACAAAGAGCAAGCAAGAAAAACAGCAGGCGGAAACCCTATTGAATACCCCATTTTACATAGTCATTACAAACATTATAAATGGAGCTAGGATGCATTCTGAGCTGAGATGCTTGTGCTCCGTGGTTCGCAGGACAGGAACTCAGAGCCAACAGGCCCGTGGGAATCCCCAGTCAGAGTCACAGGTTGGGCCACGGCTCTTTGATTTCCAGACTTTACCCAGAGCATATCAACCACAGGTTCACAGAGACTGTAATGAGATCCTTGACTGAGGCTGTAACATCTGCATTTCCCTCTCGATATCTCAGAACTGTGGACGGGGTGATTGGTAGACGAGCAGTTAGATCCTTGGACAGAAGGTGAAACCTCTGACTTTGAGTGAGCTGGTTTATTTTATTTTTGTGTTCCTGATAAAAATTGATATATTGAAATGGAACTATACGTTATTTATTTCGGCAATGTTACATGCTATCTAAGTAGGCAATTCACTGACAACATAACGTATGTCTTTGTTTTGCGAACTGTGTTATAAGCCGCATTTTATGGAACCTTTATAAGTCCAGCAGGCATACAGGTCCTTTATCAGTTCAATTGAAATACTTATTAAAAGCCATTGGGCTTAATGTTCTGCATGAATCAACACCAATCAACCGTGGCTGTTGATTCAGCTGCCACCATGCCCTTGTGGGCCACTAAAACAGCACTACATGTTGTCAACAGGGGAATAAAACGCTTGAAAATTATGACTCGTCAGTTCACTTATCAATCAACGCATTATAAGCAACCCTCCTTATAAAATCCCTGATGCGGATCATTTCGACACCTGAATCGGAAAATGCCCGCTTGTTAAAACACACAACACTCATACTGACAGATTCCTACCAGCTGTAAGACCCAGATCCAATTTAGCACGAAACTAAAACATGAGGTGGCAGTTTCCCATATATAGGTCTGACTGGACTCTGGGGGCCAAACAGGGGAATTCAATAAAGGAAAGTTTAACTCAACAGACGCCACAGCATTTAACTAGTAGAAGACGCAGATAACATTTCTTGTGTGGAATCAGTCACATATACACCCAGATGCGTCAATGGTCATACTGTCAACAAACCATCAGCTGGTGTGCAAATGCTTGCAACGGTTACAGGTAGAGACAAACTTAAGGATCGCTTTAGGATGAGGCTTAGCGGATATTGAAATGCGTCTGAGAGTTGCGCATCCAAAGAAAGGGTTTCCAAGGTCTTCATCAGCAGGACACCCGGGGAATTTCAGAAATACAGGCTCACACACTGCTGGATTGGCCTGGATTGAGTGAATGTGTGTGTTTGGAAAAGAAGGGTGTTAGTCGTGACTACACCCTCTGGTTTCCAAACACACACACACACACTCGCACCGGTCCAATTCCCACGCCTATCCCCCCTTTCCTGTCCAACTCTCCTCCTACCGGACTCACACTGGTCCACACCGGGATTTCCTGTATTTCACAAGTCACATAAACAAACGCATCGCCGCTGCGATGACCCTAACCTGGCTGCACGCGTCCGTGAGCCGTCCTCCCCCACATATAACCGTGAGCCGTGAGCCGTCGTGAGCTCTGGCTCTTTGCACACAGATTCAGTTATCATTCATTACCAATGTCACTGCCCCCCCCCCACCACCACCACCTCCTCCACACCCCCGGTCCGTCCATTCTCACGTCCACGCGCTTCTCCAGACAACAGGTCCCCCTCCATCTGTCGGCCAGCTGTCGAGGGGGGAGTGGGGGAGGCCCTCCTGTACGTCTCAATAGACAGAAACGTGCTTTAAATCAATTTACAGGGGGGCTTTTTTGTGGCCATGGGAAGGCGTTTTGAAAAGTATAATGGCCGGTGGCGATCACGAACAGCTTCATAAAACGGGCGGAGAAGATGGTTCCGGGGTCCCAGAGAATGTTACACACAAAAGATGTAGTAAATGTGCTCATGTGTCCTAATTATTATTATTAGTGGTTCTCATTCCTTTCTGTCTTATTTACTTATTACGCGGGTGGGATGGGTGGGGGGGGGACTTTGTGCTTTTCCTGCCCACACACTGGTTTCTCCATAGTTGTTAAGTAACTTTACTCTTTACTCCATACTTTTTACTTAACCTTACTCTCGTACTCTGACGGCTTTTCAGGTCCTGTTTTTTGGTGACCCTAACAAAATCGATCAGTTCTCGAGGTTCACTAGCTTTTCACCATGTGGTTTGACCAGTTCGGCTGGTATGCATTTTTTCTTCAACATGGAACGTTCCGGAGGCCTTCCATGTTCAGGTGCCACTTAACAGACAACTGAAACGCAGGGTTGCACCGTTCTGTGCTAATGTTATCTTCTCGTACATCAAGTGTGAAACTACAAAAGCTGAACGACTTACTGCACATACTTTTAAATTCTCATCCTTGGCAATCAAGCGTATTCATGGAAATCACTTTGTTGATCGGACCTTCATGTAACGAGGAATGCCACTGAAGAAACAGATTGAGGCGATATGTGGGACTCGCGCAATAAATCTCTCCCGTGGCGCCCGGCGTGGTGTTGACTGTGTACATGTACACATCTTTGATTGCGGACATGAAAGAACATTCCAGCTCGGTTGGGTTGTGACGTCCATAAATTGCATTTGACAGGGGAGGCAGCTAGCGCCACAGCACTGGAAATCCCTGCGCCGACATTGACAACTCAAGAGGTAGAAAGAAAGAGCAGAAAAAGAGAAACGCAGCGGAGAAAGAGAGAATGAGTCTGATCACCAGACAGGGTGCCAGAGAAAGGAAGGGGGAGAGCAGACTTCACTTGGGGGAAGTGAGCCTCGTCTCCGCTGGGTTCGACCAACAGAAAGAGCGCTGGAGAGGCCAAGGAAGCTGGCCCGGGTTGTGTTTCATGTGGCCAGAACTCAAACCTCCCCCGGACCTGTCCGACAGATGGGAGGAGGAATGGAGGGATGCGGGGTTGAGGGGGCGGGGTTGAGGGGGCGGGGTTGGTGATTGACACCAACAAGGCCTCCCATCCTCTCCTGCTCCTCCTTCAATGGCGTCCATTCATCCGAATCCCGTCACTCGCTAGGCCATCGGTTGAGATTGATGATCAATTTGGACACCGGAGGAACGCGGTTCTACATGGAGCAGGTCTCTCCTCGGAGGGGCGTGTTTGTGCCTCTCTTGGAGCGACACCGGGGTAATGCAGAAGCACCACTGGGCTAAAGAACCGGGCTCTGATCTAACGAACCACGTGACCCCAGAGGACCCGAGGAACGGCCTGCATCCCAAATGGCTCCCAAAGGCGTTTCAGTCAAAAGCAGTGCACTACCATGACAGACAGTAGGGTTCCATTAGCAACGTTCCACCTGCCCCGTGCTCATGCAGATCTCAGTTACACCACCCAAGGATCAGCTGTTATTGTACCCTTATTAGGCACCCTGCTTCCCTCAGATAACACCCGGTTATTTAGTGAATGACCAGCTTTTCCACAAGTCATGTAAACGCGATGTATTGGAAGGGATTAAATGCAAAGAAATAGAATGAATAGAATGGATCAATCGTTCAGAGGAAAGACTACACCCGTTGAAGAAGTTCTATTTCCACAACTCTAACCCTTTCTGACAGATGAGAGAAGACGTCAACCCAGGGTTCTGTTATCACCGTCCTTGGATTCTCCACTTCCTCCTGACAACAGGCTGCTGATACGGGATTGGCCAGTTGTTCAGGAGAGGATGGGAGGAAATCACCCAGCCCAGACACACCCGAGGTGCCCACGGAATTGACACCCTGTTCCTTATTAGACGTCACTACTTTCCCCAGTGCCCTACATAGGACACAGGGTGCAGCTTGGAGCACAGACAGTTGGATACACGCTGACCCTTACTTCCTGCCACTATCAATGCCATTTTAAAAGGACACTCATCAACATATGCAAATAGCGCACACACCCACACCTTCTCATCCTATTCAGATTCTGTAAAGTTGAACTCTGGTGTCTAAACTTTGTTGTGAAAAGAATTTCCTGTTTATTTCAGACTGCGCGTCCATGTGTGACCAAATACGGGGGGGGGGGGGGGGGGGGGGGGGGGGGGGGGGGGGGGGGGGGG
>JACXGK010010373.1:0-18059 GCA_016801125.1 Novumbra hubbsi | reverse complement strand
GGGGGGGGGGGGGGGGGGGTAGGGCTCAATCCTTGCTCCCCAGCAAGTAGGTGCCAGAAAAAATTCCTGTACTCCACTAAGCTGCTTAGGAGTCAACTTGATCCGCTTTACACACCAACAAAAAAATGTAAGAATAAAGTAAATTGTGCTGGGCTAGCTAGTTTTCCTTTACTGGCTCTCATGAACAAATTCAAGAGGTATGCAATGCACAGATTTTTGTGCAGTTTCCGTGACGGGCATGGAAAACATCCAAGCATACACGTGCATCCAAACACATACGCGTGTGAACACAAGCACACAGCTTGAGCAGAATAATCTATTAGGTCCACAAAAGATGAAGACATGAATTCTTTTCTTTTTTTATCCTGAACTAGGTGCAAAAATAGAATGTCTAATTCTGGAGAACCGGCGCCCCTCTGTCGAAACACCTCAGGCACAGTGTCACTTCAGAGGAAAGGAGTATCCATGATGAGGGGCCAGATCCCACCAGACAGGAACCATACTCAGACACTTTCCTCTCTCTTGCTGGACCGGCTTGGATCAGGCCAGTGTCAAACGGCATCCATACGCAAACGCACCACTTTAGGGAGGTCAGTGGGGACTGCAGTGATATGGTCCTCGGTGTGTGTATCTGCCAGCAGGGCCCAGGCAGTGTGGACGTCCCAGTGGATGGACATCTCCAGCCTCCCTCATTAAAGCACCGCTCAGATCAGTCAGATGTTCAAGAGGCTGTTATTACCAGGTCTACCTCCCAGGAGAATAGACGGTCGCAGCAATCACTGCGAGAACATTCCTTAGCCAGCGGTCAACGTGATCTCCTCAGTACCTGCGGTCACAACCATGCATTTCCCCATTCAGACACCCAGTAGAAGACGGTCTTGATCGTCCGTTTCCAGCAGCGGCGTGTCTTCACCGCGAGGTGACGGAAATGTCCGGCAGTCTGGCCCTGCTCATGTGGAACGGGAACCCTATCCTCAAGGGTGTGGGGGCGCAGACCCTGGCACGCCAGCCACAGAACCGAGAACTAACCAGACAGCCTCTCAGTTTCTCCTCCCAGTTGATCCGGAATCCAAAACGCCGCCTGGTTGAAACATCCCAAAGGTTCTCTGGCCCCTCAGAAAACAAATGGATGAGGAATGTTCCTCCGTTTTTCGTACGCTACTCCTGCTGACTCACTGTACGGCTGGCAGCCGGTCCACGAATGCACCTGTTTGGCTAACCTTGTATGCTGGCCAGACACGCCCATCGCTCCAGCTCTCTCTCTTCTGTTAATCTCTCATTGCTTCCTCCTTCTCTCATGGTCCTAGAACCTGCCTCTCCACCCACTTGACAGTGTTTACAGTGTGTGTGTGCGCATTCAAGTCAGTCACGTGTGCCTGACTGCATATTACATCATATCAGTATAAAGTTACTCAAACATTTTGTAGAAAGCAGGAACTTCAGCAGATACGTTTTCACCAGAAGCTTTTAAAGATAAGCCTGCCTGACCAAATAATTGCAGAATATTGTATACAGAGTGGCTACACTTAGGAAGTCCAGTTGTTACAAACCCACAGCAGGGGGTGGGAGGGGGGATCTTTACCACACCGGATACAACTTCTACTAAGAGCAGTCGACAACAACGTCAACGCAACAACCGCTGTGCTCTGACTGAGCCTGGTTAAGCAGCCTTCACAGGGACAATCAGCAATGATACACAACCTTATACCCTGCACATCAAAGAGGCTTCAGGAAAAAACAATAGTACAACCCAGGCACTGACTGAGTGTGTGTTTATGCGTGTGTTGCAGTATGTGTTTGTGCGTCAATGTGTGTGTGCGTGTGTGTGTGTCAGTATCTAGGTGTGTGTGGTAGTTTGTGTCTGTGTGTCAGGATGTGTATGTGTGTGTGTGCGTCTTAAGCCATGAGTCTGTGATGCTCCTCTTCTGACCTCAGCACATTCTCGGAATTAATGTCCCCATTTGGGAGGAGGCAAGAGACACACCTAATGACCCTGATATCCAGGCTACAAGTCAGTTGTCAGAAAATTCCACTCTACAGCAATGACACATGCTGTATAGAAGATGAGCACAAATCAAAGGAAATATGTTTACAGGGGAACATTAATGCCACCAGTTTGACTCAGATGGCAAACCTGGCTGTGAATAGGCAATCACTGAAAATAAAATCAAGATTTCACAGCAAGTGGTGAGTTTCCGGCTAACGGTTAGTGCAGTTCCTAAACAGTGCTTCATTTCAGGCTAACAGTTAGTGCAATCTCTAAATAGGGGTACATTTCGAGCTAATGGTTAGTGCAGGCTCTAAATAGTGGTAGGTTTCTGGCTAGCGGTTAGTGCAGGCTCTAAATAGTGGTGAGTGTCAGGCTAGCGATTAGTGCAGGCCCTAAATAGTGGTAGGTTTCTGGCTAGCGGTTAGTGCAGGCCCTAAATAGTGGTAAACTATAGAAACTGTAGAGAACAAAAGGGTCCTACTTTGATGTTGCAGGCCTGCTCCATGAGTCTGCGAGCGTTCTCTGCAGCTCGGTAACGTTTGGGAAGCTGGACTCGGAAGAACTTCAGCGCTCCCTCAAAGTCAGCCTGGAGCAAGTCCTCCTTGGATGTCTGCCGGGAAAAGACAAAAATTAAGGCTCAGTATATAGAAAAGGGTGTATATATAGCATCCATTCATGGAAGCTTAGTGTATAGAAAAGGGTATATATAGTAAACATTTAGAAAAGCTCAGTGTATAAAAAGAGTATATATACACACTATCCATTCACAAAAGCTCAGTGTATAGAAAATTGTAAATATAGTATACATTCAGCACTGCAACAACTAGCCCTCAGAACAAGTTTGTGTTTAAATAAAAAGTGATAACTACAGTATTTCAACCAACAGTACAGCCAAGTAACTCATCTATTTCCTAGCCCTTAATCTCTGAAACAGAAGTCAGGTGTTATTTAGTCAGCTGCATGATTTCTCAGTATTATAAAGACTGCCCATAATGCTGAATAATATATCTGTGTTTGGCAGAACACATTTTCTGGGGGTGGTTGAAAAGTTAGGCATGAAAGGATAAGATATCATGATGTTTTTGCCTTTTTAAGTTTTGTTATGTTACAATGACCAGTTTTTGTAGAGTATAATCGTTCCTACCTTATAACTACCCGAGTCAGAATGACTTCAATGTATGGCTTTAGACTAAGCGGTCATTGAAAATGTGTTGCACAACTGTTTAAACTATTAACAAGCTACATAGCCATCCCGAAATCAATGTTAAAGGAATAAGGAGGTATAAGTTCCTACACAGTATTTGGTTTATGGATGTAAATACCCTTCAATTACACTGATCTCCAACCTATTAGTTGTTTCAGTCGAAATTCAAAGTGCTTGAGTGAAGAGCCAAAACAACCAATATTCTGTCACCGTCCAAATACTTTGGTCTGCACTACATTTTCCACAGAATGCAGGTTAACTCCACGGTGTTTTACATTTTAGTAATTTAGCAATGAAGACCCATGATTTTGCAAATAGGACAAAGGAATACATTGTCAGATCAGGGATTTGAGTCGGCAACCCTTTCAGTAACCCCAACCTAGCTTGATCCAAAGCGCTGCCGTCCAAGTGTTAGACTATTCCTTTACTAGTGTTTCCTCTACTAGTGTTCTGGAGGTCAGTTTCACAACCAATAAACCAGTGTCAGAGTGATTTAATCAATGAATGCTCTCATTTGGTTTGCTTGAAAAATCTGTTAACTTAAGCATGGATAATTTGGCTTTGCTGAACCACATCGGCTAGTGACACATGTCAACCGAGATCAAAACAGTATAAGTATTAACAGTCATATCAACACACAACTGCATTCAAATGCATGGTTATAACCGCAATCCAACCGTGATGTTGTCGAGTCGATGAATTACCATCATTCTTTCTAACATGTAAGCATTCCCACGAGACAGTTCAGTGTACGCCGTTGATCCCCAGAAACATGACCTGCGCGGGGGTACAGTTTACGGCCACGATGGCCCCCTCAGGGTTAGGCTGCCCACCCCCCGTCTACCCTGCTCCAGTCTCACCGCCAGCAGTCTGGGCACGAAGAGACGGTGGCCCATCCCCAGGAGACCCATCGCCTTGCAGACGGGGTCCGGCTCCTCGGAACTCTCCCCGGCCGTACCCCCATCCTCCGGCCCCCGGCTGCCCCTCCGCACGGCGGTGGGCACGGTATGGCCCGGGGGCGATGGCGGGGTAGGGGGGGAGAGGGCGGGAGAGCGTGGGGGTGAGGGGGTGTCCCGGTCCGGGGGCAGGGTGGGGAGGGTGCAGGGTGACTCCAGCGTGCCGACAGGAGTCCCAGCCTCCTCAGCGGGGGTTATTCAAGTGGAGCTCGGGGTCCGGTGGCGATAGGTTTCCCTTTGCCTCGGTTTGGCAGCGCCAGGCGAGTGTTATTGAATGGCAGCGGTGAAGTTTGGTGAGAAAGGTGACTGGTCCGCATTTGTACACAGTGAGATGTTAGACAGAAGGGAGTTTCCCTCCATGCACTGTTGTTCCCCGGTGATATTATCAACTGTGCACAACACAACAACAAAAAAGTAGATTGGTAAACAAACGTGAAGGAGCACCACGAAGAATTAGTTTGCAGAATTCAAGGATTCCTGTTTCACGCCCCGTTCTCCCTCTCCAAAAATCGAAACTGAGTACGCCGTTGCCTAGCGACAGAACAGAGCGGCGCGTGGCTAGGTGCTTTAAGCTGACGACGGGTGTCCAGTCTTCCTCGTGTTATTCTCCACCCTCGTTTCCCATCCAAGCCATTCAGCCCAAGGCTTAGCAAAAATGACAAATCGCAGACCGCAATGCTTGTTCCATACCAGCAGACTTACAGGTCAAAACAGAAAGCCGGAAAAAATCCTTCAAACTGATGTAGTGAGTGCCTTAGTGTCCATCTGATTGGTTCTCTCTCTGCCATAACACTCTTAGGATGCCGCAGGGAGGAAGAGTTTCTGCTTATCCACCCCGGTGCCTCCGGCCGAAGCTGCTTCCGTCCAGAAGAGTGGCGACAAGCCGCGGTGTATGTTTTACAGCTGGCGATTCAGAGCCGACAGGGGGAACCGACATGACGGTGGAGATCCCATTAGATCTGAGGAGGACAGCTCTGCCAGAACGCTGCACACGCGAGCCTGAGAGCAACTCCCCTCTTCCAGAGAGGAGCCCTAAGACGGCCAGAGCCCTCGCTCCACAAGAGCATAGACCAGTCGGGGAGAGGCAACATGCATTCAAAACGGGACTTGTTCACCTGAGAGCTTCAGCGCACCTTCCTTTAGAGACACAGCAGAGTCCAAATTCCTTCTGGTCAAAGTGACGCTCTACTTCCGGAAAAGGGGTTTGCGGGGGCCGACGTTGCCGCTCACAAAGCCCCGGCTACACAGAGTGAATGAGCGGAAGCCTGTGGCCATGGGTAGGGTCCTCGCTAGGCGAGGCAGATGGAGGCAGAAGCCCCACGGATCCTCCCCCTCAGTCTTCCTCTCATGCTCCTCCTCTCCCTCTCACAGCCCTCGCCGGCTGAAAGGCCCGTGACACAAACAGCCAACCCTCTGCTGGTCTGGGGGGGGGGGGGGGGGGGGGGGGGGGGAGCCAGGCTGAGCAAGCGCACGCAGGAAGAGAGAGGAAGAAGAGCATGTGACCGATGAGGATGAGAGGCGCTGGAGAGAGCTGGAAACCTCCCTTTTTCTGTACCGCTGCTAACCGCTAACGGAGGCTACCGCCATGCTCTACAGATGCTCTACCGGAGACAGAGGACAGGCAGTGGAGGAACAAGGGAAAGGGAGAGGTACAGATGGAGAGGGAAGAGAGAGGAGGGGGAGAGGTACAGAGGAAGAGGGACGAGCGGGGAGGGGGAGGCTGGAGCCTCTGGGGAGAATGTCGTCATGTCCGACCAATGGGAGGGAGGCAGTGCAACCCCATCACCCCCCCCCCCCCCCCCCCCCCCCCCCCCCCTGTGATTCCCTCAACCCCCACATGCATGCCTGTGTCTGTCCTCTGCCATCACTGTATCCTCAGTTTAATATCGCATCCATATAACATGCAGAAACACACACAGCTGTACTAGCATGCATGAAAGCACTGCTCAGTTGTATCTAGGCTTTTGAAAATCTAACAATAGACAGTGACGGCTGAGTTTAGGCCCCGTACAGTTTACCAGCGGAAAGTCATTACCATACAAACTACATTTCACCAGCAATGTCATGACAATGTAAAGTACAGTATACCAGCAGGTGGTCATGACCATGCACAGTATAGTGTAACCTTAGTGCTGACTTAGACACCATTGATCACTCCATACTTTTGTCAATGCAGACATGTTCTGTCCTGATTTAGATCTTATCTATCAGAAAAAGATCAGCATTTATGTTTGGATGGTCTACTCTTTGGTGTTCCTCAAGGCTCAGTTTTGGGACCCCTTTTGTTTTCACTATGTTTGTTGCCTCTTTGTGACTTGATCGACTTTCACTTCTATGCAGACAACACACAGCAGAATGAGGAGGATATCAAAAAACTTAGAGAGCGCTTTTTTTTTCAGAACATTAGATAATTGTTTGATTTGTTATGAAAAAAATGGTGCAGAGTGTTCTCCTATGAAGCATCATTACGAACAAAAGTCACCGCCCAGCTACACCTGGTTATGCAGACAGAGCCTACCTATAATTTACAGACCTGCTGCTCATCTGTACGTGCATGTGGCCCAAAGAAATCATGTACTCTCATAATCCTCACCCGGCACAGTCAGATGATGACTGGACACCCCTCAGAGTCTAGCTCCTCTCTAGGTTATGAACAGACTAGATCGTTTTTCCTAGCCACAGTGCAACAACTTCTGGTGTCTCTTACTCATTGGAATTTCTGTGCTGTGTACGAACAATTAGTGACAACTGCTGATGTGGAAGGGGCTTTTTAAAAACAATTCTGATTGATTGCTATAGGTATTTGTCAGCTCTGTACTCTGAAACCCCAATAGCTACTTTTTAAATGAAACTAACACAGCCTTTATTCAACATTATATTATCATACTCCTTTGCAATGACATTTCTATCCTCCTGGTTTATCGATATCATGAATAGTAGTTTTGTTATTTTTTTGTTAATATATCTTTTTTCATTTATGTCGTTAAATGGAATGCTATGGGGACTTTCCCTAACTGGCTTTACGGTTCCTGTAATTTCACTTTTTTCGGGAAGTGTCCCATTAACTACAGAAGCCTCAGAGGTGTGTAGACAACAATACGTGTCAGTTCCCAATGTTAAAGCTCAGGGTGGTAAAAGACCCTTGGGCAATGACCTTTAAAAACCAAACAAACGTAATGTTCTCTAGATGTTCCTTTCTGTTTGATGAGTGAATGAATGCACATTTTGCAGAATAATTTGGATGTGCGTAAAAGTGATGGTGTTTGTAGTCCAAATATTGTCGTTATATTCATAACGTTCAATAGGCTAATGCACGTTAGCTTTATTTAGGACTTTTGCACATTTCAAACACAAATGGAAATGACAGACAGAACAGAGTGCAAAAGTGATTTCGACCTGTTAGGTGCAAGTCCTGGAACAAAAGCAAGTCCCCTGACGATGTACTTCCTACACCTCCACTTAACACATGTCTCTCTGGGTGACTTCTTAAACAGCAAGGGGTATATATTAGGCCACTCGATGGGGAATGACTTAAAACATTTTGTAAGGCTTAGAGAGGCCCAGCAGTCAGTGTCTTCCTCCAATGAGCCATGGCAGCATGAGAATCAGCCAGCCCACTGCTCTTTCAGGAAACAACCCCCCCCCCCCTCTATCATTCGCTCATTGCCTAACAACCACATCAACCTGGTTGTTCTCCACCATAGTACTGTCTTACAACCAGCAGAGGGAGACATAGGCAAACCTTTCCTCGGTCTGCCAACATTTCCCCGCGTAAGCTACCTCACATCACATCATCCCGTCACACAGCCGTTACTCCACCTTCCTCCACACTGCGGGATGCCCACTGTGGACCAGGGGACTACGAACATACAAAAACATGTACATGCCGTATTGTGCCTCCATGATGGAACTCATTTAATTTAAAAAACATGTAATTGTCATGATCCTCACCACATGACGCTCATTGTAATTCTAAGCAGGTTGACCATTATAAAAAGTGAATTATAGGTTTGTGTCTGAATACGTTTTTTATGTGTTACAGCCTTTACATGATATCAGAAATGTATTTTAGTCATAAAGCACGGGGCTGCTCCAACAACCTGAGCACAATGAATCAATCTTGGAGGTAGAAAACCTTGATTAAGGATTCCCTCACAAACCACAGAACCTTATTCATTGTTACCAAAAAGGTAATAGTGATTATAGGTCAGCACTCCTACTGAGATTGTGAGTGAACACAAGTCCGAGTCTAGCCGATGCTTCTGTGTTCAGTGTGCTTATCTAAGGTCTGTTATTGAACATGAAAATAAATGGATCAGAACCCCTGCAGATCAACTAAAGGGAAGGAGGTCAACTGTACCTTCAGGAGAGCCAGGGAGACGTTGAAGATGATGTTCAGCCCCTGGGGGAGACAAGAAGTTCTCAGTCACAGGACATACAGATTGTTTTAATTCATACACACAGACCGGATCTCAGGGTAAAACAGCACATGAGAGAAAGCCCCAGCTTGATCCTCCATCACCGCATGGCGATCACCTCATGCGGCATGGCAAGGCATGGATCAAGGGTTTCATCGAATTAACTGCCATATCAACTGCCATTAACGGTCATATCCAATGCTATCAAATCTCCTGTGTAGCTTAGCTAGCAGAGCATGGCACTTGCCAGGCCAGGGTTGCGGGTTTGACTTCCGCAGAGGACTAGTCTTTTGACGGACGACTACTGAGGAAACATTGTGGGAGCATTTCACTTATGTTGATTCGATACTTGACCCAGAGGACACAAACACAGCTGGACCGACATCAACAACTGACACAACTGCTTTGAAGACGGAGTGAGATGGACAAAGGTCAAGTAGTGTGGGCCATGCGGGAGAGAGCAGGGGTGAGGCAGGGAAAGAAAGAGAGACAGACGGGTGAGACAGCATCATGGCCACAGGGTGACAGGAACATGGACCAATGAAGAACAGGAAAATAGTGAACATGTGATGCAAAAGAAAAATAGGAAAAATCTAGAGAGGGAGAAAAACCCCAACAGACTGGAAGAGAGGCTGGAAAGAAGAGGAAGAACGATAGAGAGAGACTGAATGGCAGAGAAAGAAAGAGAGGGTGATATAGAGAGAGGGGATGAGTGATAGAGAGAGAGGGCATGAGTGATAGAGAGAGAGGGGATGAGTGATAGAGAGAGAGGGGATGAGTGATAGAGGGAGAGGGGATGAGTGATAGAGGGAGAGGGGATGAGTGATAGAGGACGAGGGGATGAGTGATAGAGAGAGAGGGGATGAGTGATAGAGAGAGAGGGGATGAGTGATAGAGGGAGAGGGGATGAGTGATAGAGAGAGAGGGGATGAGTGATAGAGGGAGAGGGGGTGAGTGATAGAGGGAGAGGGGATGAGTGATAGAGAGAGGGGATGAGTGATAGAGAGAGAGGGGATGAGTGATAGAGGGAGAGGGGATGCTGAATTCAGCACCGCATGGGAACACCCGTCTCCTCCACCGCGCCAACAGCCCGTTCACATGGCAACACTGGGCTAAAAATATCCTCCCTGCTCTATAAATAACTGAGACAAGGGCCTCCTCCCCCTCGCTCCCCCCTCTCTCTCCCCCCTCTCTCAAAGGGCTCTAGATGGCGCTGGGGTGTCAAGGACTCCCAAAAAGTGGAAGAGGGTGAATTGCGGGTGTGTGTGTGTGTGTTTGTGTGTGCGCATGGAGCGCCTATTAACAGACTCTCACATGCAGCATGTCAAACTGCAGATGGAGTCAAACCGAGTCAGCATGTGTGGGGGTTTTGACGTACTGTAGCAATGCAGAGCAACTCAGAGAGGTTGGCGACAGGCGCCTCCCTCCCGCACCATGAAGGAGGAGGAGACACAGGAGCAGAACAGACCAAGGAGAAGGCAAGGGCTAAAGCTCTTTCTGAGAGAAAAAAATACACAGAAACACAACCGAAGCCTACAGTAGAAAGAGCCAGGAACAAGTGACCTCTCCTTCCAAATATACTGTACATAGTGGCCAGAGGTATATCAAACGCCCGGGTACAGATGATACAGCTATACAGGGCAATCCAGAACTAATGGAACCCCAGGCCAATGTGTACAACAAAAAACAATGCAGTTGTTCTTTACGAGTGAAACAAACACCCAAGACATTGTTACGCTAACATTTATTTGATTGAAAATTGTCCAAAGAAGAAATGTATCATCGTAATTTATTCTAAAACTATGCATGCCACAATAACTGGGCTGAATCAAGGGTTCATGATTTTTCAGTGTTAGATCAAGACAATAACGGGTATACATGCCTGTAGTAAGACTGGTACAGATTTACACTGGTATAGATATATGCAGGTAAATCTATGCACGGCTGAAGTTGTAAGGTATATTTATATGTACACACAAATAGATATATACACACACAGAGAGACCAGAGGAATTGCAAAGTGAAGATAGGAGCAGATTCTCATCACCCGGCTCATTGGCTGAGAAACACCAAGGAAACTTTTAATTGTTCTGCCCTAGGGGCCAAAAGACAGGGCGAGAGAGGAAAAGAAGGAAAGGGTAGAAGATGAAAACGGAATAATAATGAAAAAGATGAAGAAAGAAGACAGCCGGAGATGATGGAGACGAACGGGGAGGAGAATCAGGGCTCTAAATGTGCTCCTTCTCCACAGGAGTCAAAGGGCGTGCACTACGTGGAGATTAGGAATTCCAACCATTCAGAACGCAGAAGACGCGGTCTAGAGCATACTGCCTAGGGATAGTACGGAGTAGGGCGAGCTGTCAAGGAGAGGATCCACTGAACCATGGGGAAAATGTGATGGAGACTAGGGATGATTTGGTGCCGAAAAATAATCTTCTGTTGTCGCTGATTATTTCGGGTTCTAGAGAGATGTCAGAAAATAATGCAGCACGCAAAACCAGTAATACGGTGGTTAGAACACCACAACACAACAAACTTCGAATTTCAACACCGGATACAGCGCCATAGGGACTAGCATGAAAATAAGTTCTGAAAGAAGTCTCTTGACAAAACAAAAAATCCAGGAAAAACCAACACAACCCAGCCCAGACCAGCAAAACCCAGCCCGGACCAGCCAAGCCCAGCCCGGACCAGCCAAGCCCAGCCCGGACCAGCCAAGCCCAGCCCGGACCAGCAAAACCCAGCCCGGACCAGCCAAGCCCAGCCCACAACAGCCAAACCACCTAAACCCAGACCACACCAGCTAAGCCCAACCCACACAATCATTATTGATCAGTGGGGTCAGAAATGTACTATAACACGACTGCAGGGATTCCTATTCTAATGTGTAAAATGTAGCCTAATAACTATAAACATTCACAAAAGCGCGGAAGAGACATTCGCAAAAGACACGAAAAGTGCAGTAATTATACAAATATTTAAAAGTAAACAATACAGGCCGAAAAAAACAAAAGAATAGCCTACATGCTATACTCTAAAATATATAGGGCATATTTAGTGCGGGGAAAAATAGCCCATAGAACACTAAAGAGAATGTCTTAACAAATGTATCCAGATGTGCATTTAAAGCGGTACACACTTTTAAATTAATTTAATTAGCTTGGAGAGGTGACGAGTACACGAGCAGTGAGGAGGTTTCACGTTGAGTTAGCCCATAGCCATGTGGAACACTTAACCTAGTGGTGGAGGTAAAGAGAGTTAGCATTAGAGGCTGTGCTTGACTTGAGGCCAGGACGGTGTTTCAGGAGTTCTTGTTTCTGGAAAACAGCATACATGTTCCTTTTTTAGGCAAAATAAATCTGGGATAAGCTACTTTAATGAAGCACATCTAGTTATTTTGGGTGACACGTGTAATGTCTAACGTGCGATTTGTCAGTTCCGCCACTTATTTTATATCTGTTCAAGCGCTGATGAGAGGGTTAAGTTTAGTGTGCATTAGTATACAGTTATGGACTGTGTTGAAAGTAGGACTGAGGTGAAGCGGATCGGTAGGTATTTTATTTTGAAGGGGGTCCAAACAAACAGTAATTCAAAAACAAAATACGTACCATACATAAGCACAAAAGCCATATCACATAAAAATACACTGGTTTCTTCAATTGACTTGTTGGAAATTAGTGGCCCAGTACACCCCCCGGAAAGTTCCATCAAATTCAGCCAAAAAGCCGACCAAAAGAAGCTCAAAGAACCCCAAGGTGACATCAAAGAATGTACAGGCTTCTCTTGCCACAATCAATTTTGAAGTGCATGAGCAAACAGTCCGAAATAGACTGCACCATCTTGGCCAAGCAAGGGAGGACGGACAGAAAGCAGAGTTAAAGACGTAAACTACTGGAACAATGTTCTCTGGATATATAAGTCAAAGGGGAAATTGTCTGGCCACAATGCAACACCGTGTTTGGTGAAAAGGAAACCATGCTTGTGAACTGAAGATGGTTTGCAGCTGCTTCGCTGCCTCAGGGCCTGGCGAACATGCAATCAGGGAAGCAACCATGAAATTCGATATTATCCAGAGAATAGAGGATAATGTGAGGCCATCTGTCAAAAAAACTGAAGCTGAAACAAATATGGATCTTGCAACAGGACAATTATCCAAAACACACAGCTACAACAGAATGTCTTAAAAAGAGGTAAAAAAAATGATAGTTGTGGAATGGCTGAGTTAAAGCCAAGGTCTCAATCCTATCAAAATGCAGTGGGTGGAGTTGACGAGGCAATCTACGCAAGAAAGCCCTTGAACATGACACAGTTCTGGAAAGAGCTGGGCAAAAAAAATTATCCAGTCGATAGAATATACATGTAGAAGGCATTTCTGCTGATAGTTGAACAAATGAAAGTAAAATCTCTCAGTATAATTTGTTAAATTAGATTATGGTACCCTTATATGTCATATATGTATTCCAGACCACATACTGGACTACACATTGTAACTGGGCCGTAGTCCAGACCACATACTGTAACGGGGCAGTAGTCCAAACCACATACTGGACCACACACTGTAACTGGGCAGTCTTCCAGACCACATACTGGACCACATACTGTAACTGGGCAGTCTTCCAGACCACATACTGGACCACATACTGTAACAGGGCAGTAGTCCAGAACACATACTGGACCACACACTGTAACTATGCAGTATTCCAGACCACATACTGTAACAGGGCAGTAGTCCAGAACACATACTGGACCACAAACTGTAACAGGGCAGTATTCCAGACCACATACTGTAACAGGGCAGTAGTCCAGAACACATACTGGACCACATACTGTAACAGGGCAGTAGTCCAGAACACATACTGGACCACATACTGTAACAGGGCAGTAGTCCAGACCAAATACTGGACCACACACTGTAACTATGCAGTATTCCAGACCACATACTGTAACGGGGCAGTAGTCCAGATATGTGGAAACTAGAATCCACCAGACTGTTTGCTCAATTGTGATGTTAAAGAAAGCCGAGCTACGCTTAAACAGGAACATACCTCTACCCATCTCAGTGACCACTGAATCTATAAGTTTCGACTGAGTCACCTCTCAATTCAGGGTGACAGCGAGCAGTTTAGTATCCTCAATGTGATCAGTCTCCACATTATGCAACACTAGATATAAACAAGCTTTAGGTTTGAGCAATATATCCACAATACCACACTATACATTTCTGATTTCTGTTACTAATAGGCAACAGCTATTTATCCAATCCAAAACAAATTATCCATTCCAAACAAGCTGCTTGGTAAAGGTTTCAAGCAGTTTTAGCTGATGTATATAATGCTGTATCATCACCATTATATAATGCTCAATCATTACATTATATAATGCTCTATCATTACCATTCTATAATGCTCTATCATTACCATTATGCAATGATCTATCATTACCATTATGCAATGCTCTATCATTACCAGTATATATAATGCTCTATCATTACCATTACACAATACTGTATCATTACAAGTACATAATGCTGTTTCATTACCATTATATAATGTTGTTGTTAACATTATATACATTTGTATTCATCTTCTTTTCAAAACCATATTTCATTGCCAAGCATGATGCCCTGTCCTACAACCCTCCAAATAATCAGCTGCTGTACCAAACCAAAAGATCAATTAAACAAATGAAGTGCTGGTCCCATGTTACCTGACCTGAAAGACACAAAAAGCTTTTTTTCCACTGCAATTGTGCACAAAACAGCATTTAACAGAATAAAATGCATGAAAATTAAACAGGTGTGCCGTGTGCTGGGGACAATAAAATGCCAGTTTGTCACACAACACAATGCCCACAGTTCTTAGGGAATCTGCAATTGGCACGAGGACTGCAATAATTTACAACAAAGCTGTTGCAAGACAACGGATTATAAAAGGATCCACCATAAGTCACCTTCAACATCATTTTATGTCATTTGGCAGTTCATCTAACTGGCCTTCAACCGCAGACCAGGTGTGTTATCACGCCAGCCCAGGACCTGCATATCCAGATACTACAGCCGACATGTTTCAACAAGATAATACAAGACACAATGACGCCAGGATCTGAACATCATATTTGGAAACTGAAAATATATTGAACAATATACACAATTCTTTCCTTTAGTTTGACGAGAAAAGGTGGGTTGGCTGTTTGAACAAGGGCAGGGAGTGTTGCTATTTTTGGTTGGTGGAATAATTCAAGGATCGCTCCAGGTTTGGGGCAGACAGTTTCCTGTAGGCTAAGATATAAGATGTGGCAAATAAGCGCAACAAAATAGTCCATCACAGACCTTAGTAGTTTCCATCCAGGTTCTCGATACCAGGTCTGTCCTCATCGATAACGGCAATACTGTTTTTCCTCATTGACTTTAATTCAAAACTGCTGCACGTCAAACTCTCCTGGCATAGGGTTGACGAGATGTTAATCACGTCATGCGTTTCTCTAAGAGGTGATGATGTGACAGTAACTAAGCGTTCAGTCTTAACCATTAACACCAAGCAGCTCTGACACATTGATATCACACAACACGCGAAGGTCACTTAACAGTCACTTCTACATTTGTATTACAGCGACTAAGACAGTGTTGGTATTAAATAGTTGTAACACCAGCGCTGAGGTCAGGAGTGGCATTAGTGAGGGGTTTCAACACCCGTGTTGAGTGGAATTAAGGGGAGTCTTAACGCGACCGTTGGGGATAAGAGGGGTCTTAACACCAGTGTTGGGTCAGCATTCAGGCATGTTAGTTTACCTCACACAGCAGCAGGTCGGTAATGTGGAAGACCATGCAGAGGGGGAACTTGGCAGTGAAGAGCGTAAGGAACCATTGGGACGCGTACATGTGGGCTTCTAGGTTCAGATCCAGGAAGTGGGACCACAGGTCTGGGAGCTGCTCCTAGAGACAGGAAGTGACAGAGGAAAGGGTCATTTCACCTACATTACAACCAAAACTACATCACACACACACACACACACACACACGTATACCCGCAATACTTACGAATCAAAGAACACAACAGACTTTCTGAGTAAGGTGTTGGCCCACGAGCCGCAGGAACAGCTTCAATGCACCTTGGCATAGATTCTATAAGTCTCTGGAAATCCACTGGAGGGGTGGAATACAAAAGATAGTCCCCCGTTCGGTGTTCTGATGAAGGTGGTTGATGGCGAAGTCTAAACATCAATCCAATATCTAGTGTAGGTGTACAATTGGGTTGGGACCTAGTGAGTGCCAAGGCTATAGCATATGATCCACATAGCATATGATCTACATAGCATATGATCCACCTAGCATATGATCCACCTAGCATATGATCCACCTAGCATATGATCCACCTAGCATATGGTCCACCTAGCATATGATCCACCTAGCATATGATCCACCTTGCATAGGGTCCACCTAGCATATGGTCCACCTAGCATATGGTCCACCCAGCATATGATCCACCTAGCATGTGGGGCAGAGTGTGCCAGTGTCAGTGGGGGTCCTCTGGCCTTGCTGATGAGGCCAGCTGCCGATGGGAAGATTTGTTAGGTTCCTCCAATCATTCATTGATGTTTTTCCTTTAACTTGTCACACAGCTGAACATATACAGTGCATTCGGAGAGAATTCAGACTCAATCTAAACATATAGTCTTCCCCCAATCAATCAACGAAGCAAAAAAGGTTTTTAGATTTTTTAGTAAATCCATAAAAAAAGAAAAATAACCATAGCCACTTTCAAAAGTCTGTTTCGCCATTTTTGGAAATTCTCATATAGAACAAAGTAGACGAGCATAAAGGGTTAATGACCTACACGGACCATGAGTGAGTGAGAAAATGCTCACTAGATTTACAGATCGTCCAAACGACCGCAGCAATGACATTGGCTTTGTTTTATTCATGGGTACTGCGCCTGTACTGTGCACACAAAGTAAAAATCACATTGTACTGAACTGCATTAGTAAAATATTTAGCTTCTTTAAAAAAAGCTCCAATTAACATAAATATTTGTTAATCTTAAAGATTCCGCACTGATTTACTCAGAGAATTGTATTCTCTTGCAGTCTATAGATACATTATACAAAGTTATCATGTACATGAAAATAAGGCATTATAATAGTTGCCTTAAAAATTATTTTGTAAAAATGAATTGAAACGTAAACAATTTAGAACATTGGCTTCCCTTTAGGCTACTCCAACCATTCCCACACCGTTACACAGCTTTGTGTAACAGTGCTTAATTATAAATGAGAGACGAATAAACAATGTTTCCTAAACATTGGAAGAAAAAAACCCGCTTTCTCATCTATTTTGCCAAATGTTAGAAGATGAGCCAGCAGACCTGCATGAAATCAGCTGCAGAAAATGCATGATTTGTTCTCAAAAGTTGAAATATTTAATAAGAGTGCAATTGTACCGTCTTGTGTAATTTAAATAGTTATTTAAATTAGTTTATTTACTTTGGGTATTTTTTTATACTTATGAATAATGCATAAATAGCTCATCTATGAATAGTTCATTCATCCACTTCTTATGGCCTTCAATTATAAATGCATATTTTTCTCAGAACTTGGAAATGAAGTATCGCCATGACCCGTAGGTGTGGGAATGTATGAATCTACCGCTTTATTCAACCTGCAATTGCAATACGTCCATCTTGAAATTGTTTTGCCATTCTCATTGTTATACTTAGCAAAACAATACTTTCTACAATGGAGTTCTATAGAGTTGATTCATTCATTCGCTGCTTCATTATCAAAGGGCCAAATAGAAAGGGTTAGCTCTCCGCTCTAGCTTCTTTCTTTATACATTTATTGTCCAATTGCATTAGATTATAAGTCTAAATATCACCTTGTGTATGTTTCTGAACACGAGGCGACATAAGGGCCTACACCATGTAGCCTGGCTTGTTGCTCACTGTGTTGTAGTCTTGAGTGGTGGTGGACCAGAGCGATGAAACTTAAGTTCAAATACCAAAAACATTGTGACGATAATAATGGCTGTCTAACAGCCACTAGACACTAGTGCCATTGCGTCGTCCAGTCTTATGCATGCTCCCTCCACACACACACACGTTCTAATAATGGAACAGTTATGAAGAGGGCGTGGGCGATGCAGATGAGCTTACCTGAAGCAGTCGTTCCAGCTGGTAGAACTTGCAGTGCAGGTCCTCAAAGTTGTTCTTGTAAAGCTCTCTCAGGCCGTACTCGTACATGATCTTGACCAGCACACAGAACGCCTGCTCCTCTGGCATCTAGGAGAGGGGGCCAAACGCACGGTGGACATTAGGACAAGACAGACAAACGTTGGAATATCAACGCGAAAGACCACAGTTGTGTACCGACTCAGCAGCAACATAACGCGGGGTATCAAAGTGTGTCGCCTAAATACCGGCAGAAGCCGCTACGTGTGTTTGACAGGGAAGCGAGTATTTAATCAGGGGACAGAAGCCGCTACGTGTGTTTGACAGGGA